>PYDT01000098.1:0-21924 GCA_004837865.1 Musa balbisiana
ACGCCAGATGATAAAAGCTTAAACCCTTATTTACTTTTCCATATTTGGACAATATGACAGAGATAAAAATAAAAAAATGCAAAGGTGTCGTATTCAAAACCTCCAATATGAACATCTCTTCTCTATCACTTCCACCTCGGAACGACCTGTTCGATTTCTATCGATAGAGAGAAACGCGCTTTCACATTTCTTACCCGAAATGAAATGGCTGAGGAGAGGAAAAACGGTTCCTTTTTGGCAGGTACTCCCGGGAACAGATCCAGTGGAGACGGGGGTGGGGCCTGTAGCTCAGAGGATTAGCGACCCGTAGGCTACGAACCACGGTGTCGGGGGTTCGATCCCTCCTCGCCCACACCTTCCTTTTGCGAAAATGGAAGGCCTTACTTTTTTTTATTTATCGCTGAAAGATTCGATCATTACATCAATAGGCGGAACCCCAAGCGTTAGTTTTTTCTTAATTAGAAGCGGAGGGTTTAGGGTTGCCCGTTAAAGGCGAAAAGGTGGGAAGGCAAGGGTCATAAAGGGGGCCTTTAGCGGTTTGCGACAGGTGGGAAGCTCTTTTTTGCAAGGGAAAAAAACAAAAGGTAACGGGTCCAAAAGGGAACAATAGGTAAGGACAAGCACAAAAAAAAATTGTTTGCTTCCTTACCGGGCAATACGGGAACAAAAAAGTGGGGGGGCAGGCTTCCCAGGGCCCGCTTGGAACAAAACAGGGGGGGGAACTTGGCGGGGAAAAACCCCCACCTTGACTTTTTCGTATTTTCCTTAAATTTCCCTACTTGCAAGTAGGCTTAAATTGGGGGAAAATCCGATCCCAACCTTTTGTTGATTTGCTTGTTTCTGTTTGACGTTAGGCTTTAGGGGTCTAATCCCCTGTTGCATTGTTTCTTGTTGGACTTTATAGAGGAAAAAAAGAGGGAAAAGTTGGGCCTTAAAGCCCCCCACTAGTTCGGGAACAAAAACTCCTTACAACCCAGAATGCAAAAAATTGAAAACAAAAAAAACTGGTGGAAAAACCTTTAAGGCATGTAAGAAAAGCCAGGGGGAAAAAAAAAAAACTTTCCTGGTTAGCGCCGAACCTGATTCTACTTACTGGGGTTATTTCTTCTATAACTAGAGTCACTATCCTTAGGGAATGGATTATTTAAGAAATTGAAACAAAAAACAAGTAAAAAAACAAAAAAAAAAAACTCATAATAGGGAATCCCACCAAAAAACGAAGAGAGGGCGCCCCGGGGGGGGGGGGGGGGGACTGCCACAATTTGCTTTATGCTTTCTGACTTGAAAAGGCGTCAGGATTACGGCGGAAACCTTTTCTTTGGGGGGACGAGGGGGACTTAGGAGCAGTAGGGGGAGCAGCCGGAGGTTTGGGGCCTGTGTTTCGCTACAATCCACACTCAAACGCCGGATGAAGGGTTCCGCCCCTCGGAAAGGGGTTCCACTTTTGCTGGGACATTTTAAACATATTTATTTGTAACGGAAAAACGAAAAATTTCACCGGGGGGTATGGCACCCCCAAAAACAACATTAAAAGGGCTCTAATGCTACAACAACTCCAAAAAAAAAAAAAAAAAAAAAAAAAAAAACTAAAAAGGGGGGAAACTTGGTTTGGCGCAAAGGAATATACTTGCTGCATTATTAAAAACCTGGAATATATTTACATTGGGGGCCGTGTTGCCTGAGTGGTGATATACTGTTGCTGTTTTTATTTTTTCAGCATTTACAGACTATGGCTTTTTCATTAATTGAATGGATGTCTTTGGGACCTTACAACAACAAAAACTCAACTCGGGACTACATCACTTTTCTTTTTTTGCAAAAAAACAGGAAACACATCAAAATCCAACTTATGATTTTCAATCTTTCTCTTCCTCGGGGGCTTCCAAAAATAGGTTGGATCTAAATAGGGGGATCTGGAAAACTCGGGCGAAAAAAACGGAAAAAAAAAAAATAACAAAAAACTTTTAAAAAAACCCTGTTGTCGCTGGGGGTGGGGACTCCTTTCACCGGACTTATTCTTTATTATCCGGAATTCCAGGCCTTTAAAACAAAGAAACCCCATCCTTTTCTTGACTGCAACAAAAACAAAAAAAAAAAACCAAACCCGATACGGTGAAAGTTTTTACAGGGGGGGGAAAGGGCTATTATTACGAAAAAAAAAATGGAGGGAGGGGGAAAGGCGCGCGAGATTTTGGCCCAATCTTTCCTTATTCATTGAAATCTTCCGTCATTTGCTTTATGGTTTCCGGTTCTTTTTAAATACGGGGGGTTTAACCAGGGGCTTGATGCTGGGGTCTCTCAATAAAAAAAAAAGCTTTAAGGGGGGGGAAACGGTTTTTCGAACAAAAAAAGGCTTGTCTTCAAGCTCTTATTTTCTCCCATTTTTTAAAGGGGAAGGGTTTCACCTTTTGGGCCAGAGAAAAATTCATAATTTCTTTGGATCTAAAAACAAAATAACTTGAGGACTCTTCGCACTTGAAACTTTCCACTTTCCTCGGCTTTAAAAACTTTTCCTTTATGGGGGGGGGGGGGGCGACTTCCTCTTTGGACTTAACGTTAAGTGCTTTTTACAAGTGGGAACCCAGTTTCGATCGAGATTTTTCGGAGGTGGGGAAGGGGGGGGGAATCTCTCTCTCTGGGGGGGGGGGGGGACTGGAAAATTGGGGACGCTTCGCTTGGGGCGCTTCATTTTTAAAAAAAAATTGTATTTGTCTTCAAAAAAACGATACAAAACCTAGGTATTATCCACGGGGCCCTCACAACGAGTTTAAAATACAACTAAATTATAATTTTCCCCACCCCACCGAACAACAGAAAAAGGCTCTTGTTCTTGAGGGAGGGGGGACCTTCATCCGTCTTTTTCCGTTTATACTTTGCGTTTTGTGGGAATTGGGAGGAAGGGAAGAGAACGGGCGAATTTCCTTAATCCACCAAAAAGGAAAAGTATTATTAAAAAAGGGAAATTGCCGAAAAAAAAAAAAAACAACGAAATCAGAAATTCCCACTTCCCACTCGAAAGGACAACATTAGGGGGGAAAAAAAAACTGCATGTTGCTTTGTTTACCAGCCCCGCTTTAAAACTCATTGCGGAAAATTCTAAGGGCGGAAACACCCAACCAATCGGCAAAAAGGAAAAAACGTTAAAACTCTCACTTTTTTTCTGCCCCCAACTCCAAAAAAGCTTAGTAGGGCACCATGGTTTATTTCTACTTGTTGTCCCCTTGGGCTTGGCTCTATGCCAACATTTTGTTTTCCTGGGACCAAAAGGGGAAGGGAAATTTAGAAGGGTCGGGAAGGAAAATTAGGAAAAAAAAAAAAAAAAAAAAACTGGGGAACACGTCTTCCTTTGGGCCTAACATTTGAAAAACCTAACTGGGTTTTCCTCTTTTCCGGTATATACTTTGGATTTTTTCCCTTGCTTTCGATTTTCCCAGGCCTTGAAGCTCAAAAGGGGGGGCCGGATTTGATTTTACTTTCATCAAAAAAAAAACTAATTGTAAGGGCGGGGGGGGACGGCAGTTTTTAAAAGGAAAGGGGAGGAATCGGGAGATTGAGGTTGGAAAAAAAAAAAAAACCACCCGCCACCGATTTGGCTCAGATTAAGGGGGACTTTCCGAGGGGACCAAAAAAAAAATCACTCTGCCTTTTAAGTCTTTTTGCTTTGATTAAAAAACTGACTTTAAAATTTGGATTGCTCCTTTCGCCCCAAAAAATTATCGGTTTGAAAGTAGGAAAAGGGTTAAAAAGCAGGAGGAAAAACACCATAAAAAAAATTTCATTCGATCTCTCCTTTGCATTTCTGGGCCCTTCTAAAATTAACGGGTTTTTTTGCCTATAGAAAGTTTTACTTTGGGATGATTTTGCAAGGATTGAGGGGGGGGGGGAAAAACACTGTACGGCAACCCGGAAGACTTCCACTGGACTTTTGTCCTGGGTGCCCGCCTGATTGGGAAAACTGTTGCCTTTCCTGGGCTGGTCTGCTCGGAAAGTTGGAGTTTTTCGGTTTCCAAGGGCCCCATAAGGGCGGGTTTAGTGGCGCCCCAGTGGGGGAGTTTGTGGGAGTAAAAAATACATTTTTGGGGCGGGTTCGTTTTTTCCTTCGGATTTTCTTTCAACCCAACAACCAGCCAAGGTTCTTTTTTCTTGGTTTTTCCTCATTAAAAAAAAAACGAAATTGAGGAATCTTTTTTTCGTTAACCTTTTAAAATTCTGACTCTCAAAAAAGGGTTCGGTTCGGATTCGCCTCCAAAAATGTTCGGTGGTAGTACAAAAAGCAGGTTAAAGGACAAAATGGGGAAAAAAGGAAAAAAAAAAAAAAAAACTAAACCTTTTAATTGCGCTTCAAAGGGAACCCAGGAAAAACAACGGAAAAAAAAAGTTGGGCCAACACTTCGCCTTGTCGGGAAAAAAGTCTTGGGTAAGGGTACGACCCCTCTGTGGGAATTGGTAAAAAGAGGGGCCTAATTTACTGGGGGGGGGACAGGGCCCAACGGGAAGGGAAGGGGGCGGGGGGACTGTTTTGGTCGGGCCAAATTTTTATAGGTCTTCGGGGAGGGTGTTCCAAAAAAAAGGGAAAATTTGATTATGGAATGCCATTGTTATTTGACGAAAAAAATCACCCAACATAGGGGACCTCTTGTTGCCAAAAAAAAAAAAGGGCCTCCCCCCGGGGGGTTGCCTTGGCTGGCAAAAAACGGCAGAAAGATGATTCCCTCTTGTCAAAGGTTTTGGGATTTTCGAGGCCTAGAAAGGTTGGGGCTTCCTTTCCTGGCTTTACTCGTCGGGAGGACCCAAATCAAAAGAGCGGCTTTTTCCACGGAGTCCACAAAAGGTGTGGGGAGGGTCACCGGTCCCGCCATGTTATTCAATTTGGGGTGTTTTTTTCACGTCTTCTTTATGAAAAAAAGGAAAAAACTCCCACAGCGTAGAAGCGTTAAAAGGAAATAAAAAAACGGGGCGTAAAAAAGGGATGCATAAAAAAAAAAAAAAAAAAAAAAAAAAAAAAAACTAACCACCGGAAAAAAAAACAATCAATGGTGGGTAAAATCGATGTGGTGGGCAGGGTTTCTTTCTCTTATCAACTGGGAAAAGGGCAAAAAACAGTCAATCAATGCCAAATCAAAAAAAAAATCAAAAGAGATCCAAATTTAACAAAAGGGAGTGAACCGGAAAGGCCAAAAACCCAACAAAACCCCCAACCCCGTTCCGGGCCTTTTTTTTGGGCGACAATCCCGCCCTTTTCCCCGGAAGAGTAGTGGGAAATTGGCCCTATTATTTAAGGGAGGTAGGTGAATTTGCTTATTACGAATGAGGGTTGGCTTTCCCGGTTCGGCCCAAGGGGGACTTCCTTTCCAGTTGCTTATACTTTGCCCTGCTTTCCGCCTACAAAAACCTGAAAATATCCGTGGGGCTTAAAGGGGGGACCATCTTCCTGCACTCCTTTCCTTTGGGGAGGTTATTTTTTTATTTCTATAAGGGGGGGAGGGGAGTAAAATGCCAAAAACCAACTTTGTACACCATAATTACTGACAAAATCACCTACAGGCAGCAGGGCACCCCGTTTAATGTGCTAAGGTTTTCTACGACAATTTTCCCAAATTGGGGGGGGGCTAATGGTTACTTAACTCGGGGAAAGAAAGCTTAATTCGAAAAACTCCCCCCCTAAAAAAAACCAAAAAAAACCGGGCGCAAAACGGACTAAAAAAAACACGGCACCAAGGGCGAAAAGAAAGGAACCTCGCTAAAGCTTACCACAAATTTTAGGGTGGGGCCGGTTAACTTGCTTCGGTTGGCTTTGTTTGCTTGTTTTTCTGTTTTTTTTTCAAGGACCAAAATGAAATTTTATATTGGACAAATGGATAAAGGTTATATTGATTACGAAGTGGGGTTTTTTACTAATTTTACTATGGGGGGCTTAATTTGGACAATGGAGTTTTGGCCCCGGAGTTTTGGGGACAAATAGGGAGTTTCTATTTCCATAATTTGTAAAAATACTCTGATTATTCTGTAAAACAAAAAACTTCAAGAATAGAGGGTTTCCGCAAAAAACATCTCCCCTCGGAGGGGGGGGGAACCGGGGCGGGGCTCCCCCCCTATCAGTTTGTGTCCTAGGTCACGCTTTCTTTTTGCTCTCGTAAGGGGTTCTTTTTGTTTACATTTTTTTGTGAGGGTTTGAGAAAAAAAGGACCGGGCGAAAAAAGGGGGGAAGGATCTATTGATGTAGGAAAGGAATTCCCCCCCAGGGACAGGCAAAGGCTCAATATAAATAAAAGCCATCGAAAGTGAGCAAAAAAACTCCTCCGCTTGCCAAAGAGGGAAAAAGGGGGAAGCTCCATTCTTAGGAAAAGTCTCTAAATCGACCTTTTCCCATTCGTCATTTTTCACAAGAAAGAAAGTAGAAAAACTGGTTTGGCGGATTTTTCCGGTGCTGAATAGGCACATTTAGGCAGAAAAAAACAAAAAAAAAAAAACCTCTTGGGCCTTTTCCACATAAAAAAAAAAAAAACCCCATAAAGGGGGGGGGGGGACGGCCATTGGGGGCCCTTGCAACAGGAGACGTGGAAAAAACAAAAAAAACAAATTCAAACGAAAGGATATTCGAAAAACAATCTAATAGTTTGGGAGGTAGAGAAGAAAAATGTTTTTTCGAAAAAATTTAAAATTATAGTAGGAAAGATTTTTTAAATGCTTTTTTTTCGGTTGGGGTCTTTCCTTGGCCTAAGGGAGGACGGAGGAGAGAAAAAGCCTACTTCGGGAGCTTTAAAGACTGCTATAGGGGAAGTTTCATGTTTTCCTCCCCTTTCTTTTGTCCATCTTTCAGACACCCGTTCAATAATCCGTCCAAGATAAATCTCATTCCTTAATGTGGATAGAATAGTTGTCATGCCTCCTAAAGAGTCCGAAAATCTAGTAAAAAACCCTCACTCCTGATCCAAAAAGACGTTAGAAGAACTAAGCCCTCGCCAAAAAGACGTACGTACAGAAAGACTCCGCCTAGCTTCTTCACTTCTCCCTTTGCTTTTTTTAGAGTCGTGTCTCCTAGAATAGTGAATAGGAGAATACCCCTACGCTAGCTTTCGTTTTTTTTAATTGTTTTAACTTGATTGAAGCAAGGAGTTCTCTGCCTTCCCTCACTCACTGTATCTGAGGGCACTTCGTCTTTCCTTTTTTTTTCCTTATGGTCTGTGTCTTGGGCATAAACAGACCTCGTTCCCTCTTCGTGCGCGTGCGTCTTGTTCTTTTTTTTCTCGTGCGTGGGCGGGAAACAAACAACAGGGTATTAAATGTAGTGATTAGCTATAATAAATAGGAGTTTCTCTAGATTGTTCCAACGACTAGAACTACATGTTAGCGCACGAAGAGCGCATCTACGCAGCAACGCATCAACTGTGAAAGAAGGAAATAGAGCTTCTACCCCTAACCAAAAGAGAAAGACTGGAATAGAGCTACCTCAAATGATGTACAAAAAATGTAATCTATCACAACCCTTAAATTCCTTAATTATATAAAAGAGTATATATAACCAAACATTATCGCTTACCCATCACGATCACATCTAAAATCCTTAGCGCAAAGAGAAAAAGTGGGTTCTGGGAACAAGCACAAAATACACCGATCAATGGTATATTATTCCAAAGTTCTGTTATTCCCTATATTAGAAAATTTTGCACTCCTCTGCAATATTCCTCCCTCTTTCTAAAATTCCACTAGCTCAACTTTAGCAAACGGGCACCTTCTTCACAATTCCACTAGCTTCAAACTAGCACAACGGGCCGCTAAAGCTTCAAGATGTTCCAAAATCGATGTTGTGGTCCCTTATCTGGCGAATCCCATGTTCCTATCCTGGGTCTTTGTGTTACTTTTACTGCATTACTTACTTACTTTCGATCGACTGCTTCTTGGTTGCTGATCGTCTTGGGTGTTCTTCCTTCAGTAGGATACGCTTATGTTACTAAGCAGTGTTCGTTCGGTTCTTAAAAAAGTCTCGGGATAGCAGTGGGACTCCGGGCCTCCTGTGCGTCTAGGGTGGAAAAACTCAATGAGGGAATTACTAGGGTAAAACTCAACCTCAATGAGAATAAAGAAAAGGGGAAGCCAAAAAGGCAACCACCAGGAAAACATTGTTTAAAAACAACAAGTAAAAAAAAAAAACAAAAGCAAAACAGTCAAACACCTAATCCATGGAAAAAACGGGACTTTCTTTTGGGTGGGGGGTTTTAGGAAAAAAAGTAACTTAGCGCCTTCCAACTTAGAAAAGGAGGGGGGAGGCTTTCTTTCTAACCTTTACTGGGCAAACTTACTTTTTTCCAATTTTCCCCCTCTCTTGGCAAAAAACAAAAACAGTAGTTGCGGATAAGGGCCAGGGGGGGGCGGATCTACTTTCACCTTTTACTTCTCAAGGCAAAACATAAAACAAGTTGGGGGGGGGGGGCCGATTTTACGGGGCCCAGGGGGAAAACCAATGCAATTCTTTAAACCTGTCTATTTTTCTCTTGAAAACCATAGTGGCGTGTAGGGGCCAGGGGGACGGGATCTAAGTTTACTGCTTGGAGGCAAAACCCCATTTTTTCAATTAAAAGTTGGCATAGGGATAGGGATAAGATAAAAAAAGGAGTAAAAACAAAAACAATTTGCCACGTGTAAAAGAATAGAAAAAAAACACTGCACGAGCCGGTAAAAAAACCAAACCCAGTATAGCTAACGGGGGCAATTTTCAGGATCTTTTTGGCGTTTCTCACCACTTTCTGCCAGGCGGCATGCGAAACAAAAACAAAGGGGGGGAGCTATTGAAGCGTATATTGGGACCTTAAGGTTTGTTTTTCTATAAGGATTCTCTCTAATTGCTAAAAAAAAGGAGAAAAAAGGAGTTTCTTTCATTTTTTTCTTTTTTTTTTCTTCTTTTTTTTTCCCAGGGGTCAAAAAAAAACTCTCTTTCTTTAAAAAGGGGGGAACGGGGAAAGCCAATTAAAGGTTTGGAAGTGGGGGGGGACCAAAAAACATAAACAAATCTTTCTTTTTTTACCACCCTTGCGTGCGGTTAAAATGGGACTTTCGGAGGGCTTATTTGGCACTGTTTCGGTTGCAATTTCCCCTATCCGCGTTTCAAATCAAGCTTACTTGCTAAAGCTACTGTAGGCTCTGGGATAATCTAACCCAGCGCTAGGTTACTTTACTTAGGTAGAGGGGTCCAATCTGTACCTTAAGGGGTTGGGGGGGGGCCGCAGGTGATATCCTCTTCTTTCCTTAAGAATAAGATAAAACAAACAACCTATTAAGCCATAGAACCTAGAAAAACCTCACTGAAAACTAAATCTACTTTCCTAAAAACACTTGCAGCTAGTCGCCTTTCCCTACCCATTATTTCTCGATCAGCCCTACCAACTTGGCCTTTCCAGAGTAAAGTGCTTGTTGAGAAGCAATGCTCGTTAGGTTTAAGTCTTCAAGTGCAGACCGTTCGCATCGGGCGCATCCGAACTTCTGGATTATGTCCGGTGTCTATTAGTGATCATGGCACAGTCCATGCATATTTCTGAATTGCATGAGCAATCTCAAGACCAAAGCTCGTAAGCGCTAAGTGAGCCAACAACCCAAGGAAAAAGTGTTCAAGCGAAGGGCCTAAGTGATACCACTTACAAGGCCCCAGGGATCTCAGGGACATATCGAGGATCTCAAGCCTGGTTTTATTTTATCCGCGTAGAATACTAGAAAAGCAGGTTAAGATAAAAAAAGGATTTCGGACCGTAGTTCATGCGGACTTTGCCACTTCCAGGAGTCGGTAGTCCTGCCTACCCCTTCAAGGTAGCGTTAAGCGCTCTTATACCACCCAACCTGAGGGGCTAACTCTGGCGCCCACGAGGCCCCGTGTATTGTGACTTCAAGTCTCAGTCTGATAAGGACGCCACAACTAAGTGGGCCCGTAAATTAAGTGGGAAGAAGAATGACCGCCACGAGAAGTACACGAAGGGCGCGCAAAGATGACAGCAAATAACGGACATCTGAACACTGGGCCCTAACAGACAATGACTATAGATAGCAAAACAATAGGACTTACCTCAACAACGGGGAATGCAATCCTAACGATAGCAGGAACCAACCAAGTAAACGACCAGGGCTCCAAGAATAGCCAAAAAACACTCTTCACCAATACAGACAGAAGGGATTCAGGGCAGATGGTTTCCTAGCGCAACGAGGAATATAGTCTTAGTTAGAGAAAAAACATAGATAAGGGAACCTTTAGGGTGAAAGAAAGCTCAAAACTCACTCTATAAGGAAAGTAATAGTTTGTCAGCCGCTATATTATGAAAAGCACTAGGGTCGGTTCTTTGGAGTGGGACTTGAGTCGCCCACTATTGCATGATACCGAACAACACATCTGAGGCTGCCCCCCCAAAAGTAAGATAAGTCATTACTGCTGATGCTCACTAAGATAAGTCTATTACTTGGATTGGGGAAGCTACCCTCTGATCTATATTGTACGCCGGTAAAAGGCTTGGGAATACTTGTTCATAAGCTTGGCACATGGCGTGGATAGTAAGGGCCCTAGAAGATCAATAATACTCGCTATAACCTCGCATGGAGGTGATAGAAGTCGAGTTAGAGAAGGGATTGTTAGTGCGGAAGTCGCTTCAAAGATGCAAAATCAGTTGGGGTTCTCGTACAAACGTGAGGCTCGTAGACAGTTCAAAGCAAGGTATAGTTTCCTTAGGGGAAGTCTGAGTGAGCGGCTAAAAAAAAAAAAGAAGAACATGGCTCTTGCTGTTTGTGTATCAGTGGTCTTAGAAGAGAAGTGAGTAGTGCATTTGTTTGTTGGTAACTACTTGCTTGGCGCTTGGTGGTAGAAACTAAAAGAAGAATCGAACACCTAGTAGATAATTCTATTTCGACTGACTTGGTTTCTATTGTTTTTCGTCTTTACCCTCCCGTTGCTCTAAGTCGTTGTATCGTTCCTCGTATTCTATCTTGTTTTTGTTTTGTTGTTTTAGTGTCCTAATTTTACTCCTTTCGTTCTCAAACTACTATGATAAAGGGAAAAATGCTTTACTATTTTTTTTTACCCATGAGTCTTTGCCTTGCTTTGGGTCTCATCCTCACATGCCTTGTTGGGGGGCCCCATTCGTATTTGCCTTTTCCTCTTTGATTTTGATGGGGGGGCGAGTTTTTACGGGGGGGGGGACTAGGAATCTCGGCAACTTATATAAGGACTAGGATAATAGCAAACTTTATAAGTAGTAGGTATCGTTTTACGGGGCTAAGCATAGCGGGGGCAATTTCAGGCCGTAAGTAGGGGGGGGGGGGGGGAACTAAAAAATTGGGTGGGGTTTCCAGGCAAAAATCCCGAATTGCACTTATGGGAGTTTATAAGGGCATTTAAAACCCTTATTAAAGCAAAAAACACAGAAATAAGGTGTACTACCACCGTAGGAGCTAAAGGGGACTTTCAAATTTTTACCCAGGTTGGGATTTCCAAAGGTATGAATTCCAAAATTCGTTCTCCCAGGGGTTTTTTAGGGGGGTTCTAAATTAAGGTGTTAGTTTGACAATTTTCTAAATATTTAGGGCGGTGGTTTTCCCCCTTACCCGGAGTGCCGTTTCCACGGAGTTTAAAATTAGGCAACCCCTCTCTTCAGACTACCAGTGTTCGTTCTTGGTCTCCTCTTTCCCATTTTCCGTAAGGGGAGTAGGTTGGGCCAAAAAAAAAAATTAAAGGGTTCATTGGGTTTGGGAAGGGAAATCGGGGAGTGGAAAGGGGCCCGGGGTTTTTTGAGCTACAGGTGTCCTGGTTGGAACGTTTGCTTCTACTTTCCCTTTGAGTTATAGGAATCCGATTTTGTGTCCAGTAATGGAAGGCGAAAAAAAAAAAAGGGGGGGGGGGGGGGGGATTGGGGAGGGAGAAGGCTTACAATAGTATTGTCCCTCCAGTCTGAAAAAGGGGTTATTTAGTACATTTTCGGGGGAACTTTGGGCATTACCAGTGAGTAAGGGTGTCGAAGAGGCTAGAAAAGAAGGTTTGGGCAGGGGAGTGAAAGCGAATTCCTAGTTTGTTTTAGTTAGAGGTCCCGTTTCGTAAAAAAGGGGGGCTAAAAGCCCCCTATTGGGTCCAATCCATATTCGTTGAAGACGGGGAGAGGGGGACAGGGGCGGGAAAGGGCAGGGAATGAAAGAGAAACACACAAAAAAAAAACATTTTTTACCTTGTTGTTTGTTTCTTATAATGTGAAAATGGGGGGTCTATGGGGGCCCCCTTGTTGGTTACTACCTTTTATTGGAAAATTTCTTTTATTATAGTGTTTTTTCTTTCTTCCTATTTTTTTCGTAAGGGTTAACAGTTTTCTTTATTTTGAAGGGGAAAGAAAAAAATTTATGTATTTGGGATGCAAAACGGGGACTAGTTTTAGGGTTGGTTTTTGCAGGAGGACTTTCTAAAGGGATTGTACTAGGGTTAGTTTTAGGGGGGGTTCAGAAAAACAATGGGTCGAGTCAAAGACAAATACTTAAATTAGCTAGGGGGATACTCGTAAATCGGGGACTAAAGGGGGAAACGAAGATAACAAGGAGGGGGAGTGACGCAAGGGGGGGCTATTCATTCATAGGAAAATAAGGCGGGAAATGGCAAAAAATGGGTTAAGAAAAGACTTAGGGAAAGGTTAATCGTATAGGAAATTCTTGACTTTTTAGAGTGGAGAAAGCACCTGGTTCCTTTATTATTCCTCTTCACCAAAAAACCCAAGCTACTTGTATTGTTTACTGGGGGGCGGCAACAGGGCAACTTCAAAATTTTTAGTTTTTTGTTATTAACCGCGTTGTTACCAAGTTCCAGCGTGAGGCCCCGTCTCGCGAAACCAACCCAAAAGACATTTAAAAAAAACATGGCGCGGTAGTGAAGTTTCAAACCCCTACTGAAGAATGGCGTTCTTTCAGTAGGGTTCCTTGAAAAAAAAGAGTTTAGTTTTTTTTAGGTATCAAATAAGGAAAGGAAAGGGGGTTTGGAGTTTATTTCTGGCCGCCCCAGGGCCCCAGGCCAAAAAAGGGGAATTAAAAGCCGGTAATCATACAAAAAAAAGGAAAGTTACATTCCAAGTTTCTGAAAGGGACTGGGGTTGGGCAAAGAGGGGGGGACTATAGGGGCAAGAAAAATGGCATCTCAATTGGGACCATTTGATTTAGGGTTTTTCTCAATGAATTTCTACTTGTCCCATTAAGTGTGTCCCGTAGGTGGGGGACGGGGATTGGGTTCAAAATTATTAAGAAAAAATTCCGCGGTTTTTTTTTTTTCCCCATACAAAAGCGGGCTCCTACAAAAAACAGGTGTACAAACGCGAGTTGCGCACGCCTGTGTGGATCTCCTCAGCCTATTAAAGTACATTTTTGGTGTTATTTTTACCGAGGTTTTTGTGCGGGTGATTCATACTCTCGTCTACGTAGACATTGAAAAAAAGGCTAAGTCTCTGGTGTTTGGTCCGTGCCATTAAAGTGAGAAATTTAGGCCTTCGTATTAGGGCTTTGAGAAACATGGGGATTACAAAAGAAAATTGGGAATGGCCCAGGGGCGCCCAGGGTAGTAAAAGGGCTCAGATCAAGGCAAGGGGCGGGACTTCAAACTCTACTAATACAGATCTTAAGGGTCGGGCAAGGGGCGATAGACGTTAACTTTTTTAAGGGCGGTAGAGTGTAGAGGGAAAATTAGGGCAGGAAAATTGCAATTTCCACTAGGAGGGTGGGCTTCTTCCGTTGGGGAAGTTATAAACTTTTTAAAAATCCTGTATTTTTCGAGGGGTTTCCAGGGGCGCACGCGTTTTCTTCTTGTCAAGAAAGTTACTAGTTTTTGACCGGTTTAACAACGGAGTAAAAAAAAGCCCTGGGGGAAGTATAAAAAAAGTTCCAAAGTGTCTGATTTTCTACAAAAAAAGGTGTTTGATTTCAATTGGGTGTATAAGCGGGGAAAAACTCTTAGTGTTTTTAGTGGATGGCTTTAATGACCAACTTTAATGGCCACGGTTCCAATTCTGCATGAAAAGGGCCACTGTATTTTTACGGCTCTCATTTTTCTCTTTTCTCGTTTCCCTAAAGTGGGTTTGTTGATTTAGGTGGTGTTTTTTTGTTTCTTGTTTTGGTTGTGTTGCGGTGTCTATTATGTCTGGGAAGATTTCCTGGGTTCTGCCACTCTTTATTACAGACTTGACGGGGGGGGGGGGACCCACCCACCCCACTTTTCTACTTTGTTAAGTTGTTTCCCCAAAAGGTGGGGCAAGTGAACGAGTTTTCGGTTTCTGTTACTAAATAAGGTTTCAATTTTTCTATAAGTGGCGGTGGGGGGGCCGGGTTTTTTTTCCATTCCTCAACTGCTTAACTTGGGATTGATGAATTCTTTTAACTCCCCCCCACCCACAACCGACTCAGTTACTGACCCCTGGAATACTAGTATCACCTACTTTAGGGAAGGGGTTGATTAGACTAAATTTACGTGGGAACTAAGTTGGGTGTCTTAGAAAGCTTGTTGTTTGCCTATACCACATTTAAGTGGAATTTCCTTTTCAAATTCCTTATTCCCCCGATTTCGGTGTTGCGAGGTTCCCCGCTTTTACTTAAATTTCTAAGGGAAATTGTTTCATTTCTTTCTATTTTTTTTTTGTTTTTATGCCTTTTATTTCTGTTGTTCAGCTTTACCTATTTTGGAGCAAAAAGATTGATTCTTTCTTCCATTATTGCAGTATTAAGTATTAATTCAGGCCGGGTAAATCCACCCAAAGTACACAAAACCCCCCCCCAGCCGAGCAAAAACTTACTTCAGGGGGCGGAGCAAAAATACTTTCAACAGATTCCTTAGTTCTCAAGGTTCCAAAAAAACTGGTGGGGAGCGTGGAGGGGACATAGGGGATTTCCAAGGGGGGGATAATGAAAGGCGAACTGGCGTTCGTGGTACGAGCACAGTCTCTCCTTTCCGTCTAAAAGCCGGTATCACATGTGTTACGAAACACTCCTAAAAAAACCAATACCCCAACACCCTTAAGCGCGGGACACAGATGGAAAAAAAGTTGGTACATTTCGGGGACCAACAGAAATCCGGTATTTACGTAAATCAGTGGGGAACGTGGCGCCTCCTGATCGCGAGCAGAGCGGTGTGGTTCAAGCAGCAATGCGGGGTTGTGTGTCCTCCGTGTACACACAGACTCCTGTGACCACATCCTTGAAAAGTATAAAGAAGCATGTTCAACCGAAAATGGCAATGTAGGAAAACAAAAAACAAAGGGCGGATGGAAAAACTGCTGTAGTAAACCAGACTCAAAAATTGCGCCGGACTATTGCGGATGACGACTTACCCTTTTTACATATTTTCTCACTCGTGAAAAAAAAAAAAAACCACGTAAAACCACAAAGATATGGGAACCCCGGCTTCCCCAGGGGCATGTCTTGTTGCCTTTTCCGATCCTAAAGTTCTCTTGAAACGCGTTTTCATTCCTAATTCTCTTGTTTAAAGCTTAACCTTCATTATTTGCAACTAAAGATTCTAAGGGGCCCGATAACTCAAAAAAAACTAGGTCAATCAAATTACCTAAAACTATTCCAGGAATCCAAATACAAAATAAAAAAAAATTCAAAAATAAAAAGAAAATCAAAAGGGAGTGGCCAAAACCAGTCCCCTCCCTCTGAACTATTTTCAGGAATTGGCAATTTAGTTGCTACCAGGCTTTTTTTTCTTTCCCTTTCGCCTAGAGGGGAGGTGATTCAATTCACATTTTAAGTAGGGAACCCGAACTGCAAAAAAAAAAAACTATTTAGGGACTTCAACAATAGGCTTCTTACTCCCTTAAAAACCGGAAAATACATTTTTTGAAATATACCAATTTTACCAACTACAAAACCAAAGAAGTTTTAAAATGTACCTCTCCTTTGCTTAAAAAAAAAACAAACTGGGGGCCCCCCCCCTAGCGGAAAAAAACCAGGGGGGACCTACAAAAAAAAAAAAAAAAAAACCCATGGTTAACAACCAAGGCAAGGGCCTGTCACTTAAGGATAAAGAAACAAACTATGGGGCTTTTTTTCGGGTTTTTCACTCCCACTTTCCACCTGCATTCTTTATTGAACCTTTTAGGCTGGTTTTCTGTTCATTTTCTTAACGGCGGGGAATTTCTGTTTACCTTTTCTTCTGAAAACCCCATATGATACCAAGGGGAAAAACTAGGTTCTGGGCGCTTACTGACTTACATGACTTCTTTGGAAAAAAAGAGGGGGGACCTCATTTCTGGACTTCAACTTACTTTTCGCCTTACAATCACCTAATTTATCCTCGATTGATTAAATTGAAGTTTCTGTTAGTTCCGGAGTGACCTGACACTGATTTGCCTTTAATTAAAATAGGCCCGGCCTTTGCAGTAGCTCCTTCAATATTTTACGGATTTTTACCCCACTGATTGGTCCAAGCTTTGTAAGCTCAAAGTCGTGTTTAAGTTCGGGCAAGGGTTCCATAGTTTTGTCCTATTCTTCAAGAGAAAATAGCGGGTCAGCTGCAAGTATAGAAACACGCTAAGTTCCAAAATTCCAGGGGAAAAAAAAAAAAAAACAAAGTCAGTAGAAAAGAGGGGGCATCAATTCCCAGTACTTGGTGTAAGGGGGAAAAGGCTTTTATTTTTATGGCTGCTAGATGAGATGGCTCTTTTTGCCGTAGCCGGGGTTAAGTTCAAGATTGATGAAGGACTATGATGGAATTGATTGAAGTAAGAGTTTTTTCCAGTCCATTCGTCTTCGGTACGGGGGGGGACAATGGGGCCCGTTTTGGGAATGGGATGAACTTCAAAAAGTCTCAAACACATCAAGCCCACTAAAAATGGGGAATTGGATAAGAGGTTGCGGTGGCAAGAAGGCCAAGGGTTCTCCCATTTCATTTCCAGGTGATTGGATGTACTCGCCTTGTTTTGATCGATGGGTTCCCACGCCCGGGCGAAAAAAAAAACCAACGTGAAATTCCAGGGGGCGGCCCCGAGGCGGAGAAAAGGCGAAAAAAAGCCCTCTCCAACCTATTCAAAATTTTTGTTTAGGGCTCAGTGGGTGTCCCTTATTTCCGGTTTTTTAGGCGTTTTCTGCCTCTTTTCCTGTCCTTCTAACCTATTTATGGGAACTCAAGACATTCTCCACCCGGCCCCAACGATGGGGGAAAAAAAACTTTCCAAAAAAAACATGAGGCTTCAATCCTGTTCTGGGCGATATAAGAAGATTCTCTTTTTTTGTATTAGGAGTTTGGAGTGGGGAGTCCCGGTATGGGAAATGGAAGAGGTCTAGTAGTTTTTCTGGCGGGAACAAAATGGTGGGACCTCGGCCCACGAGCCTTTAGTATCGCGTGAGGATGTAAAAAAAATGCCCCTGAAGAGGAGAAGCAATGAGCAATGGATTGTTAGATCTTTTTTGGAACCCACCTAATGGGAGGCTGGGGGAAACACTTTTGTCTCTCTCTTTATTGTCAGGGCCAAAAAAAAAAAACTGTTATCCGAAAATCCCATTTTCTTTTTCCCTTACCATCATTTTAGTGGGCAAGGGAGGCTTACTTTCAAAAATTGATCTGTTAAGGTCAGAGCTTATTTGCAAAAAATGAATTTCAACAGGGCCAACGGGGCCAATGGATGTTGCCTTTTTCCGTTTCTAACCAGATTGGAGGAAGGGGGGGGGACTTAGTGTGGTTGGTTGGTGTTGTAAAAACCCGGGGGCAAGCTTACCAATAAGGGAAAGGACAGGGGGCCAATTTGGTTTCATAAAATTCAGATTGGTTTACTTTTTTTGTCCCGATGGTTTCAAATTAAGGGATGGGTTCAACCAACTTAGAGGCAGGTATTTCAAGCAGTTGTTTCCTCGAAGGCTCCATCAGGTTCTTGGATTTTGTATTTTCACTTGGGGAAAAAAGGGTGGTTGTTTTGGGCCGGCTAAGCAAGGGGGGGGGGGGACTCAGTGTGCGGGTGAGTAAACTAAAAAGGTCGAGTTTCCAATAAAGATTGAGGATAAAACCAAAGAAAGGTTCTGTTCTGCCAAAATCATTTTTAACCGTTGTCAACCAATTGGAGCAAAGGGGGAATTCTAATTATTAATTGGGAATTCTCCCCCACTTTTTTTTTCTTTGCGGCTTATGCAGAATGGAAAGATAATGGGGGCGGCTGCCTTAATTTCTGGTGTTCTTATGTTTGATTTTGGGCGTTTAAAGTTAATTGGCGTAGTGCTTTTCTCTAATCAAAAAAATCCAAACTTTCTCTTAGGGTGGGGTTATTAGTACCAAAATACTTTTTTTCCGGGCAATCTAGGGGAACATGGGGCCTTGGTTAATTTTACTTAACGCTTCAGCCAAAAAACCAAGTTAAAATTTTTTCCGAAAAATTTTCCTATAAGGCGGCAAGTAAAAAACATTAATTTGATTCACGGATACTCTCTAACATAGGAATGAAAAGAGCACTGCAAAAAACTAGGAATTGAAAAAACGTTTAGGTTTAGCGCCACCACCTCCCAGCCTCTAGGGGAAATGGAAAAAAGAAGCCCCCCAAACAACTTGCAAAACTAGGAAAATTGAAAAACTAGTTAGCGCACCACCTCCCTTCATCTCCACCAGTTAACTTATGGGCATCAAAACTAGTACTTTATCTTTCGGCTTTTGCTTCTTAATCAGGGGATCAAAACTCGAAAAAACGGGGGCCAAGTAAAAAAACTGACGAACTTATAAAAAAAGGGAGGCCCCCAAAAAAAAGTTGTTGGGTTAGAGATGGGTTTCACCAAAGCCTTAATGGGGTTTGTTGTCGTCTACCCTTGGGATTACCGGGAGGAGGGTCCACTGAACTTATAGGGTTGTTCCAATTCCGAAGTTTTCCAGCAGAAATAAATAAAGGAAGGATGAAAAGGAAACAGCCTTTTGGTTCCCTTTAAAGAATACGAGATGATTCTTTATATTCAAATAACGATAAACCAAACCTTGATTTGTCCTTCTTTCAACACAATATGGCAAGAGTGAAAAATCCGGGGAGTGGAAGGAAAAACAAACTATATTGAAGGAGTCGATTTTCGGGTAAGCCAGGCAATACTTTCTCCAAAAAAAACGATGCCTTTTCGTCTTGTTCCATCCTATAAAATTTTCATTTTTTCGAGGGTCTGTTTATGGGATTCTTTTGTTTCGGGGCTAGGGAGTCCCCCTCTTTTGGGGTGGTTGTTTCGGAAAAAAAAAAAACCGCTTCCTGAAAATTTCTCCGGGGAGGAAAAACTCAGGGACGATGAAAGGAAAAAAAAAAAATCCAAGAGAAAAGCTGCTTTCCCGGTTTTTGGGATGTTAAATTGAAAAAAGTGTCGGTTTTTTTTTTTTGTATTAACTCAAATCAACTTAAAAAAAACGTAATCTCCTTTGATTGATAATTAATGGCCCCCCTCTCTGACTTTGTACCCCAATCCTTTATGTGTGGCCAAAAGCGACAGGCGAAACAACTCCCATGCCTTCCCTCTTTCGGGATGGTCCTGTGGTTTTTGTTTTTTTAAGGAGGGGAGGGGCTTTCCCTTTTGCTCACTCCTCTTCTCTTCTCTCCTCAAAAAAAAAAAAAACGGGGGGACTCAGTGGAAAAGGGGCAATTTTCTTGGATTTCGGGAAAAAAAAATTCCCATATTGGGCATTTGGTTTTTTTTTTTGGCTCAAACCAACCTTTGGTGACTTAAAACAAAACAAAAAAAAACCATTGGTGTGGTTTCAGGACGAAAACATTAATCACTTAGATAGCAAAATCCAAAAGGGGGGAACGCCCCAAGTAAAAAAAAAAACATGTGCCAACTCAACATCTAGGAATTGGAGAAAAAGGTAGCCAAAATGCCCGGGGAAGGGGACCCAATTGGCCTACAACAGAAAAACAAAAAATTCAAAAGGATAGGGAAAAAAGTCTTGCTTGGAGGGCAATCGGGGAAATTTTGGGGAATAGGCTATCCCAAAATTTCGGAAAACGCTTTGGGGAGGCATTCCTAGGGGATTAAGGAAGGAAGAGTTTCCCCACCCCACAAAGTATCCCATTAGTTTTTTATGCTTATCCTTCCAAAAATTACATAAAGCGTATCCAAAAAAAACAATGGCAAGAAGAAAAAGGGGCAGGGCCCCAGCTATAAGATTCCTGTGGCCACTAAACCCGCCCCGATCAAAAACTTTGTTTAGGTGCCTAGGCTAATTAAACGCTATCACCTTTACCTCTCAATTATGCTTGTTAGCCTGGGGGGAAGGGGCAGGGCCCCTTTACCCCGAGGGCCAGGCGCCAAGAGGGCTTCTTCTTTTAGCCGCTTCGCTTGCTTGGTGTTCAGAGGAGTTCCGGGCAAAGTACGAGCGAGTACTTTTCCTTCTTAGTACAGGCCTGGCTTTCACCTTCTCCCTTGCTGCTTATTCATCGATGTTGGACTTTGCAATTCAAACTAAAGCCTCACCAGCGGCTCTGCATCATCAGGTTCAAAACCGACCCTATCCCCTGAAAAACCGACGTTGTGGACCCGGGGACCTTTGCTAAAGCCGTGAAAAGGAGTGGACGGTAGGTCTTTTGGACTTAGTTGAGGGTTCGGACTAATCTAGAGTCTAAGACCGTTTCTTTGTTCACTTTTAAGGGTAACGTGCGGGTGATCTCAAAAGGCTAATAGAATTACTATGTTATGTGTTATGTAGCCCTAACACATTCTGCATTGCCTTTATTTGTATGTGCAGAGATTCCAAATGATGCCCGAGTATAAATGGAACTAGCACTCGCTGTAAGGGCACTCTTACTAGATTCTCAATCTCATTCTATGCCATATTCTTTCCACCATTTATGAAAGAAACCTCCGAATGATCTGGTATAAGGAAACATTGTAGTAATATTCATGCTTTGATTGAATTTCCAGGTATACCGTATTCCCTCTTGTAACAGGATGTGCTCATCTATAAGCTTCGCATCCTTAGCCAGTGTGCAAAGAAGGGAGCTATTCTCTACAGGATACTCGATGTTGTCTTCTTAGAATCGTAACAAAGCTTATTTGATTTTACTTGAGTAAGATACCTACAGTCTAGCTCCATTACAGTCGTTGTGGAGTTCGTGGATCGAGGGAAAACGCGGAGCCAAAAGGCCTACTGGCCGGTCCACGGTAGCCCAAAATCAGTCTATGTCGAGGGAAAATCCGGTTTTGATGTTTCTTTCAGGACAGGTAGATACAAATACCTTCAATCTACTGACAGTCATGTCCTGGGAAATCAAGGTCAAATGGGGGAGCTATAAAAGCTGCTGAATCGAGAGTTGTAGCGACAGTATCAATCTGGAAATATAGAAAAGGCTGCTTCTTTTGTGTGCAGCTCATTCAAAGTATCATGCTGCCCTGCTGGGTCCTATACATAAGAAGAAGTTAGTATACTTGACTCGGGGGAAAGTGAGAACAGCCGAGCCAAGGAAAGGAGAAATCAACAATCCATTCAGTAAAGGTGGTCTTGTCGACTAAACTCCCTTTCTTGGTCTGATGATGCCAACTCGGTAATAGAGCCCTTCTCTAGCGGAGCGAGTATTAAAAGGACCGTACGTCCAAAGGTTGTGTTGAAGGTTGATTCTCGGGAATTCGAGATTGTGCTGCTAATAAATAACCCATAGGATCGTCCTAGCGGAAGGTAAGCGACGTTCGATTCATCCGCCCGAACGTAACCATTGCCCCTGAATGCTTGCTTACTCGGCTATCTAGGCCCCGGAATGCTTGCTTTACTCGGCTATCATATATATAATGAATTACTAACTTATTCTAAATCACTTTACTTCCTAGGAAAAAAACTGGGAAAAGTGACGCCACTCAGCAAGTCCTGATCCCGCCAAGTACGTTTTCAGCGGCTGGAGCTTCAACTGTCTGTGTAAGTCGTGTTTTTGATCGGTCTAAATTAGGGGAAATTGATGCTAGTACGGGCGCTCTAGCATGAGTCCTGCAGCA
>PYDT01000098.1:22350-52417 GCA_004837865.1 Musa balbisiana
GAGAAAAAAGGCTGTGACCCCAAAGAACTCCTGCCGCTCCCGAACACAGCACTCGGTCACCAAAACACGGCAAAAAAGGCAGCGACCTGATTTCCGCTAATAGACCGATCCAAATCTCAGAAAAATGGAAGAAACCCGTGAAACAACGCTGCCGCGTCACATTCTGTTCCTTGGCTCGTAGCGAAGCCATTTTACCTAATAGAGCTCCGATTTGATCCTCGATTTTTCCGTTTTCCCGGGTTTTTTGATAGCTTCGTGAATTCCCCTAATAGCTGATCCATTGGGAATTCCATTTTTGCGTTTTCCCGTGTTTTTTGGTAGCAAAGCAATTTTACCTAATAGCTGACCAGATTTCTTGGATTTTTTGAGGAACCCCGGGATTTTGAATAGCAAAGTCAGGAGTAGCTTGTAGTCCGGTACTAAGACTCAAACAGTAAAGACTCAGACTCAAACCACCAAGCAACTACTAATGACCGCCAAGTCACTACTAATGTGACGCGGCAGGCGTTTGAGACCGCCAAGCAACTACTAACGTTGCGCGGCAGCGAGTTCAAAGCGGTAGCGAGCGGATAAAGCGGTAGCGAGTTACAGCCACAGACTAAAACGAGCTTCCCCTAGACTGTAGCTCAGGAGTCTCAGTTTAGGTCTCAGGCTTTCTCTCCGGGGTCCAAAGCCTCAACTCTCATATGACCGAACAAGACTTGTTGTGTTGAACCAGCTCCAGTTAGTGCCCCAAGAGAAGAAAAAGGTAAAGAAGAGGCTCACCCCTCTTAACTAACCGCCGAAAACATAACTTAGAATCTAGTAGTTACTTTTGGGGTTTCAGGTAATCGAGTGAATTCGACTTGTGCTGTTTGCCTAGTAAGAGTTGCATCATATAAAGAAATGGGGTCACTAAGGAGAGAGAAACAGGAGTGAGAGTTTTCAACCCAGGAAGGGTAGGCTAACAGGCAGTGAAGCAAGGTGAAAAGTCAGCAGCGACAGAACGGTATTGAGAACGAAAGAAGGGGGTTGAAACAATAGAATACAGGATGAAAGTAAGAGTATCCAAGTCAGTAAGGACAGGCTCCAATGCTGTGGGTTACGGGATCAAACCCTTTTGCTATAGACTACAGACCTGAGGAGTTAGACTTAAGGGAAGCAAGTGCCAGGCCGATAGGAGGTTTAGCAAGAATGAGATCGAGGACAGTAAGACTAATGGCAAGGAAGCGTAGGGTAGGCAGGTTGGCTTGGCTTCCGGGAGTCTAATTCCGAGTTTTGAGCATTGGCGAGAAGGAGAGCACTAACAAGCAGAAAAGTCACTAAAGTATTGGAGTGGAGCCTATACAAAGGTGGTTGAATAACCTACAAGTCAGAAAACCGAACTACCTATAGTACTGAGTTGTTCCTATTATGGGTTCCTAGTTTAAAAGCCCTAACCGCTCTGCTACGTAGTGAGTGACTTATGTTTCAGTATAGTATGCGAGGGAAGTAATTTACGGAGAGGTTTCTTGATCTTCAGCGGGGTAGTAGTAACTCGGCAGTCTGCTTGTCTCTTTGTATTTCTTGTTTCATCCCTTGTTGAATCTTTTCTCCTATACTCGGTTCGGGTAGTTTACATCCTAGTTAGGGTGGGGCTTGTTTCATTCCTTCAATTGACTAGCTCACCTTGAATTCAACAACCTGCTTGCTACATCGGATCGGTGACGACTTGTACCACTACAAGGGAAAGCTCTCAAATGGGGGCCCTAAGAGTGTTTTAAGCCAAACACCCACCTTACTTTCTAACTGGAGCTTATCGAGTCGATAACACTATAATGAAACCCACTCTTTGGACCGCACCTCGCTCGTGTTTTCGAATTCCCCGAATGGAATATTTCCCTGATTACCCTTACTGATTACCCTTACTGATTACCCTTACTGATTACCCTTACTGATTACCCTTACTGATTACCCTTACTGATTACCCTTACTGATTACCCTTACTGATTACCCTTACTGATTACCCTTACTGATTACCCTTACTGATTACCCTTACTGATTACCCTTACTGATTACCCTTACTGATTACCCTTACTGATTACCCTTACTGATTACCCTTACTGATTACCCTTACTGATTACCCTTACTGATTACCCTTACTGATTACCCTTACTGATTACCCTTACTGATTACCCTTACTGATTACCCTTACTGATTACCCTTACTGATTACCCTTACTGATTACCCTTACTGATTACCCTTACTGATTACCCTTACTGATTACCCTTACTGATTACCCTTACTGATTACCCTTACTGATTACCCTTACTGATTACCCTTACTGATTACCCTTACTGATTACCCTTACTGATTACCCTTACTGATTACCCTTACTGATTACCCTTACTGATTACCCTTACTGATTACCCTTACTGATTACCCTTACTGATTACCCTTACTGATTACCCTTACTGATTACCCTTACTGATTACCCTTACTGATTACCCTTACTGATTACCCTTACTGATTACCCTTACTGATTACCCTTACTGATTACCCTTACTGATTACCCTTACTGATTACCCTTACTGATTACCCTTACTGATTACCCTTACTGATTACCCTTACTGATTACCCTTACTGATTACCCTTACTGATTACCCTTACTGATTACCCTTACTGATTACCCTTACTGATTACCCTTACTGATTACCCTTACTGATTACCCTTACTGATTACCCTTACTGATTACCCTTACTGATTACCCTTACTGATTACCCTTACTGATTACCCTTACTGATTACCCTTACTGATTACCCTTACTGATTACCCTTACTGATTACCCTTACTGATTACCCTTACTGATTACCCTTACTGATTACCCTTACTGATTACCCTTACTGATTACCCTTACTGATTACCCTTACTGATTACCCTTACTGATTACCCTTACTGATTACCCTTACTGATTACCCTTACTGATTACCCTTACTGATTACCCTTACTGATTACCCTTACTGATTACCCTTACTGATTACCCTTACTGATTACCCTTACTGATTACCCTTACTGATTACCCTTACTGATTACCCTTACTGATTACCCTTACTGATTACCTATCAAACAAATGGAGCCTCTTGTTTTATTCCAATACGCCGGGGTTTTTCTACCTGACCGGTTTTCTTCTTACTTGAGAGTTTTCTACCTTCTCTTAAGATGTCATTTACAAGTTCAGAAAATAACGGAGAAAACACTTTCATTGAAGCTATACACACGCTCTACACACCAAGTAGAATCAAATCTATATCACTTGATGAAATAGGATTGTTTAACAAGCACTGCTTCCCCTTCTTTGGAATCTGACTTACTTTACTGTCTTGGCTTCTCTCCTTATATACGAGTTCGCAGCACCACCTTTGAGAACTAATACTGTAGTTGATAACTAATACAGTAGTAGCGAGTTGATAGTGCAATTCTTTAAGAAAGGTGGGCAAGTTGCTAGTTTGCTATTTCTTTAGGTTTGTGACCCGGATCTACAATACCATTAATACTGGACCACTACTTGGTGTTGGGGCTGTAAACCCATATTTGCTCATTGTTGGCTTGTCTGCTTGGTTGCTCTTTCTCTCAATACGTGTTTACTTCCTCTAATTGCCCAGGTGCATAAGGAGATAGAATGGTTATAGGGATAGATCCAGCTGGTATGATGTAGTGCATTCCCGGACTCACTAGTCCCATTCTGTTACATCACTCTGTCACTCCTTTACAGGGCACTGAAATAAGGGGTTTCTACCTTAAGTTAATGCTAAAAGAAGTTTCAAGTCAAGTGAACCAGTGAAATCAAATCAAAGAAATTCAAATAACGGACCTCTGGAACAACAACCGGGGTATTTACCTCTGGAACAACAACCGGGGTATTTACCTCTGGAACAACAACCGGGGTATTTACCTCTGGAACAACAACCGGGGTATTTACCTCTGGAACAACAACCGGGGTATTTACCTCTGGAACAACAACCGGGGTATTTACCTCTGGAACAACAACCGGGGTATTTACCTCTGGAACAACAACCGGGGTATTTACCTCTGGAACAACAACCGGGGTATTTACCTCTGGAACAACAACCGGGGTATTTACCTCTGGAACAACAACCGGGGTATTTACCTCTGGAACAACAACCGGGGTATTTACCTCTGGAACAACAACCGGGGTATTTACCTCTGGAACAACAACCGGGGTATTTACCTCTGGAACAACAACCGGGGTATTTACCTCTGGAACAACAACCGGGGTATTTACCTCTGGAACAACAACCGGGGTATTTACCTCTGGAACAACAACCGGGGTATTTACCTCTGGAACAACAACCGGGGTATTTACCTCTGGAACAACAACCGGGGTATTTACCTCTGGAACAACAACCGGGGTATTTACCTCTGGAACAACAACCGGGGTATTTACCTCTGGAACAACAACCGGGGTATTTACCTCTGGAACAACAACCGGGGTATTTACCTCTGGAACAACAACCGGGGTATTTACCTCTGGAACAACAACCGGGGTATTTACCTCTGGAACAACAACCGGGGTATTTACCTCTGGAACAACAACCGGGGTATTTACCTCTGGAACAACAACCGGGGTATTTACCTCTGGAACAACAACCGGGGTATTTACCTCTGGAACAACAACCGGGGTATTTACCTCTGGAACAACAACCGGGGTATTTACCTCTGGAACAACAACCGGGGTATTTACCTCTGGAACAACAACCGGGGTATTTACCTCTGGAACAACAACCGGGGTATTTACCTCTGGAACAACAACCGGGGTATTTACCTCTGGAACAACAACCGGGGTATTTACCTCTGGAACAACAACCGGGGTATTTACCTCTGGAACAACAACCGGGGTATTTACCTCTGGAACAACAACCGGGGTATTTACCTCTGGAACAACAACCGGGGTATTTACCTCTGGAACAACAACCGGGGTATTTACCTCTGGAACAACAACCGGGGTATTTACCTCTGGAACAACTGACCTGCTGGCTTGATTTACCTTTTTGAAAGTAAGGAGCATTAATGAAGACGCAAGTACTGCAGTGTTGTTTTTGGGAGTTACTGTTTCAGCGTGAAGAGAATCTAGTGCACAACCCCTTGCTTTAAGAAAATCATACACTCTGAATAGCCTGCTCTTGCTTTAAGAGTCATTTAGCGTGGATAGTTCTTATATTGCTTGCTGCCCTTGCTTGATTGTTCTGTTGCGCTAACATGAGAGGTGCCCTAGCTTGTGTGTTCAATCAATATGTATGCTGTGCCTGTGTTTAGAGAGTGTTTTACTAATTAATAGAACTCTCAAGTAGAAGCTGACCGGCGCACAAGGAAATACAAAATGATTGACTTTGTAACTAACAAAGGGTGAACTCCCGAAACTCAACTTTTGTAGGATGGGGACGGTTGACCTTTATTGTCGTGGGGAATATCCTTATTGATTGTAGTTACTGAAATCGATACTGTCACTCACTAACGCAATAAAGACCACGAAGAATGTCATTGAGGCGTTGGTTGCTCTGATTTGACACTTTAGTTAGTTGGGCTGAGTGACCCTTGAATAGATCTGAGTGCTGAATCCGCCTCTCTCTCCATCCACGAGACTGAATTGCGTCTTCTAAGGATTCTTACTTTATTCTTCTAAAGCATACTATAGCAGACAAAATAGAAAAGAAAATCAGACCGAGCCCTATAAAGTGAAAGTAAAGGGGTGCTTGGCCATTTGAGAACTCTCTTGTGCTAGACCCTTTCTCCCTTGAGAGTATTTTCTTACTCGGAAACTTGTAAAAAGACCGAACTTACGCTTTCTAGATATAGATCCGAGCCTCTAATTGACTCCTTTTTTGCTTATGCTTAAGCCCGGAATGGATTGACATACCTGCTTTGGAAAACGAGCTTGCCTATCGCTACAAGAGAGCTCGGTTCACTTGCTAACTCTGTGAGTGCATTGCTTGAAGGAGCTCTTTGCGACCTATTCTCTTGCTCTTCCTTCTCTTGTGCCGGGCGTGTGATCGATTGGACCTTCCCCTTTGCGCCTGTAAGAGGGTCAAAGCAAATGAAAGCGGTGGATTTGATGCTCTCCGGAAACAGCCGAAATTGCCGCGGATGCAGAGTGAGCACTACCTTGCTTCCGTCCCTCACCCCTTCTTTTCCTATGTCGACGTTGCACAATGACTTTACGTTCAGGGGTCAGTCACGGTATACACAATGACTTTACGCTCAGGGGTAAGTCACGGTATAATTCGTCTGAGTTTCCTTCGTTAGTCAGTAATGTGGGTTGGTTTGCCTTCTAATCCAGCTTGAGATCGGCCAGTGTCTACTCTGAGTTCTTGTTAGATTCGTGACTTCTTCGCATCTATCCATCAAATGACATGCTCGACATCCATTCTTCAACTCACTGGTTTCAGTCTGTGGCTTTTGGGTTCTGTTCTTTGACTGTCCGGTTTGATTCTCACTGCCCTGGCTTGTTGGCTGCTACTCAGTGGTTTGATTCTTACTTTCATTCTTTGCTCCTGGGGATTTAATTCAGACTAGTTGCATGCCGACTTCCCTTGATGGTTCAGATACCGTACCCTTTCCCTTTGCCTTCAAACAAAAACTCATGTCTATCAGGCTTACTGTCCGTCCATCGCATTCTTCTTCTTATTTGCGGAGTCTGCCTACACTGTCTCAACACTCTGCCGCGTAACGGGGAGTGCTGCCCTCAGGAAAGATAGAATGAGAAACAGGAGTCTTATAATGAGAAACATTAGTTGAAGTTCGAAAGTGAGTAGTGTAGTTGAGTTTCTTGGTGGCTGAGATAAGGGATAGTAAGTGGAGAGTTGTACGTCGCTTGGTTCCTTGTCGACTACTATATTTGTTGACTCAGAAAGGTCTCCTTACTTGGAAGTAGCGAAGGGAGTTCTAAGATTCACCCCAATAGCGAGCAAGACCCAAATGAGTTGAAGTTGGAAGCTAATAAGCCAGGAAAGGAGTAAGGGTATAGTAGTTGCTTAGGGGTCGCCAGTACAGGAAAGACATGCCATTGTTTACGGTCATTCCTATTTTATGCGCCGGGTAGTAAGGATGGTAAAGGCAAGTAAGGCTCGGGAGCGAGGAGTATTGCTTGAACTACTAGTGAGTAAGACTTGCTTGCCGTACGTGGAGATAGGTGAGGTGCCTGGGAGCTAGGAGCCAATAAGGATTCGATTCCAGAGTCCGGCGTGGTTTACCTAGTTCGGATTCTATTAAGTAGTGGTTCCTATTAGTAGTAGTCGAAGTATGAGAAGTGGAGGTTCATCCTAGCAAAGTAAGGTTTAGAGACCAGAGTGGCAAACTGCGATAGGGGAAAGTAAGCCTGATCTAAAGCAGTAGAAGCCCAAAACCCCAAAGTAGGGAATGCCGTAAGACTCTCACGTAGAAGTAGTATTGAAAGTCAAAAGTATAAGTGTTTGTCAGAGGAGTAAGACTAAGCTGAAGTAAGGACAGGCTTGGAGTTCGGAGTTAAGGTCATATAAGTCAGCAGTGGTTTGGTTCTAAGAAACAGTCAAGTCCGCCTAGTGTCTTTCTTGTTATGGGGTGGTTGAGATTTTAGATCAGTAGTTCGTTTCTTATTAACATCAGTATAAGTTTCAGAGATAGGCTCGGACTTCTTCTTATTGGTGTGATTCCTTATTAAAGCTATATTCTTGTTGTCACAGTGGTTCAATTGCTAGTTAGTAGTCCCATTCCTTTTTGTAAGAGAAAAGAGAAAGGATCCGGATCAATAGTAAGAGCCTGGGTTCTTGTAAGGTGGTTTATTCTTGTATGCCCTAGCTCGCTCTTCACTTCCGTCTTTCTTTACTACCTTAAAGCAGCCCTGCCTAGCTTGCTTTCTTTAACTGTTGATCTAAACTCTTGGTTAAGTGTTCCATCCCTCTAGAGAAGTCTACCTATCCGAGCTTAGAGCCTTGCTCCTTGGGTATCGTTTCTTTCTTATTATTGTATCGGTTGACTTACTACCAAACTAAACCAACCCCAACGTTAACTCTGCCACTCCTTGATAGAAATCGGACTTTCCCCCTGTAGACTTATATTACTACTAATAGGAATCAGCTACTGCCTAACAANAAGTCAAAAGTATAAGTGTTTGTCAGAGGAGTAAGACTAAGCTGAAGTAAGGACAGGCTTGGAGTTCGGAGTTAAGGTCATATAAGTCAGCAGTGGTTTGGTTCTAAGAAACAGTCAAGTCCGCCTAGTGTCTTTCTTGTTATGGGGTGGTTGAGATTTTAGATCAGTAGTTCGTTTCTTATTAACATCAGTATAAGTTTCAGAGATAGGCTCGGACTTCTTCTTATTGGTGTGATTCCTTATTAAAGCTATATTCTTGTTGTCACAGTGGTTCAATTGCTAGTTAGTAGTCCCATTCCTTTTTGTAAGAGAAAAGAGAAAGGATCCGGATCAATAGTAAGAGCCTGGGTTCTTGTAAGGTGGTTTATTCTTGTATGCCCTAGCTCGCTCTTCACTTCCGTCTTTCTTTACTACCTTAAAGCAGCCCTGCCTAGCTTGCTTTCTTTAACTGTTGATCTAAACTCTTGGTTAAGTGTTCCATCCCTCTAGAGAAGTCTACCTATCCGAGCTTAGAGCCTTGCTCCTTGGGTATCGTTTCTTTCTTATTATTGTATCGGTTGACTTACTACCAAACTAAACCAACCCCAACGTTAACTCTGCCACTCCTTGATAGAAATCGGACTTTCCCCCTGTAGACTTATATTACTACTAATAGGAATCAGCTACTGCCTAACAAATCCAACTAACACCCAGGGATCGAACTACCAGATAAAGACTTGAGCAGCTACTTACAAGGATGGAACCAATACAGATTGGAATGAAATAAAGAAAAGAGAATGAAAGACCACCTAGAGAATACAAACCCAGAAAGAAACTAGTTGTCGACTTGCCTAGTGTCTTGGCCCAGTGTAGAGAGCTTTGGTTATAGTGTTCATTGAATTAAAGTAGTCCTGCTCAATGGGTACTAGAAATAGCGATAAGAAGAAATAGTAAACTACTGAAAACTCTAACTCCCGGCTCGGCTCCTATTAACTTATGAAAACAAGCTGCTGGCTCCCGTAACTAACTGAATGAGGTCCGGCTACTATACCTCTGTAAACAAATAAAGTTATGGCTCTGGACTACTCTGCTCTTGCTCCTCTCTGGCAACTATACCTCTTGCTCTGTTACTCCGGTAGGGAACTTGCTCTGTTACTCAGGTAGGGAAAGATACTTATTGAACTAACGCAGTTACTTGGCCCCGTTGCTAAGGTTAGCTTGGTTCTTGAGTTTTATGGGAAATAACCCTTGCCTACAGTTGTACTAGAGCTGTCCTAGTTTGTCTACTTAAGGAAGTTCAAGGACTGGAGTTCATCTTGACTACCTGAATGAGGCTTATCTAACAGAATGAGGCTAGGCTCCTAGAGTACTAGGCCTGGCTGTGGAATTCTTCCCTCTGCTATAACTGATTTGATAAAGTAAGCAGTGAACGCTCCTATTAACTGAATTAGGCTAATCTATCTATGTCGGCAAATGAAGAATTGAACTAAGTAGTAGAAGAATGAGAAAGGAAGTAAGCGCCCTAAGAATGAAACTAAAAAAGAAAAGAATGAAACAGTTAAGTAGCAGCCTGAAACCGGGTATTCAGAATCACCCCGGGTAGCTCAAGCCTGTATCTGCTGTGGACTTCCTCAGACTGTCGCTCCGGAGTCAAACTGGAGCTTCAGTGCCCGAGAATGAAATCTGTAAGTAAGTAGCTTGTCTTGTCTCTTGCCCACCTCTGTTTAAGAATTCCAGTTAGTTAGCCGGCAACTCAGTAGTCACAGTAAGAATTGAACTTAGTAGTCAAGGAATGAGCGAGATCCGATAGAACTGGGGCAGCTGTGTGAGTTGAATACCAAACAGAGAGAGGTAAATTATGGCTTTTTTGTTGAAGTCCTTGTAGTACTAGTGGAATTATTGATAGGTAAATAGGCTTGCACACTTGATTGAGAGGCCTTTACTGATAATAGATTCTTGCCCTGTGCCCACCAACACAATACTTGAGATCAGTAGTTTGATACCGGAATTCAGACTGGCTTCTTGAACTCCGGCTCGGCTCCTGTTGAATTCTAACTGAACTTTCCTTCCTGCTGAAATTGGACGACGACTACTTTTCCTGTGCCACTTATATATCTGCGGGTAGAAGACCTGTATTTGTATTATATATAAGTACTTATTAAAGTCCTTTCTTCAGGAGTGCTCTGTATACTGGGTTTGTTCCTTTACGGACACCGAGTAAACAAAGAATTACACTATCAACTAAGAGACAAGCAGAAAGCTAAGAAAGTGAGAATGAAAACACCTGTAGCTCAAGCCTAAGACTTGGACCTCAGCCTGTAGCTCAGGGGTATAACCTCTAGCTCCGGGGGCAAAGAATGGAACTGGTACGCCTCAGCCTCTAGCTCAGTGACCTTAGCCTTCGAACCAGTAGCTCAGTAGTCACAGAGACAAACCCTACTTTAGTCCAGTACTATTTCCACATTTGCGTTGTTTTTTCCCGGGGAAACGGAACTTTTCAGACTTTTGGACCCAGCTATTAAGGGAATTTCCAATGCGTTCAAAAAACACGGGAAAACGCAAAAAGATCCGATCGATCCGGTCATCTATTAGCGGAAATCAGGTCACTACCAAAAAACACGGGAAAACGCAAAAAGATCCGATCGATCCGGTCATCTATTAGCGGAAATCAGGTCACTACCAAAAAACACGGGAAAACGCAAAAAGATCCGATCGATCCGGTCATCTATTAGCGGAAATCAGGTCACTACCAAAAAACACGGGAAAACGCAAAAAGATCCGATCGATCCGGTCATCTATTAGCGGAAATCAGGTCACTACCAAAAAACACGGGAAAACGCAAAAAGATCCGATCGATCCGGTCATCTATTAGCGGAAATCAGGTCACTACCAAAAAACACGGGAAAACGCAAAAAGATCCGATCGATCCGGTCATCTATTAGCGGAAATCAGGTCACTACCAAAAAACACGGGAAAACGCAAAAAGATCCGATCGATCCGGTCATCTATTAGCGGAAATCAGGTCACTACCAAAAAACACGGGAAAACGCAAAAAGATCCGATCGATCCGGTCATCTATTAGCGGAAATCAGGTCACTACCAAAAAACACGGGAAAACGCAAAAAGATCCGATCGATCCGGTCATCTATTAGCGGAAATCAGGTCACTACCAAAAAACACGGGAAAACGCAAAAAGATCCGATCGATCCGGTCATCTATTAGCGGAAATCAGGTCACTACCAAAAAACACGGGAAAACGCAAAAAGATCCGATCGATCCGGTCATCTATTAGCGGAAATCAGGTCACTACCAAAAAACACGGGAAAACGCAAAAAGATCCGATCGATCCGGTCATCTATTAGCGGAAATCAGGTCACTACCAAAAAACACGGGAAAACGCAAAAAGATCCGATCGATCCGGTCATCTATTAGCGGAAATCAGGTCACTACCAAAAAACACGGGAAAACGCAAAAAGATCCGATCGATCCGGTCATCTATTAGCGGAAATCAGGTCACTACCAAAAAACACGGGAAAACGCAAAAAGATCCGATCGATCCGGTCATCTATTAGCGGAAATCAGGTCACTACCAAAAAACACGGGAAAACGCAAAAAGATCCGATCGATCCGGTCATCTATTAGCGGAAATCAGGTCACTACCAAAAAACACGGGAAAACGCAAAAAGATCCGATCGATCCGGTCATCTATTAGCGGAAATCAGGTCACTACCAAAAAACACGGGAAAACGCAAAAAGATCCGATCGATCCGGTCATCTATTAGCGGAAATCAGGTCACTACCAAAAAACACGGGAAAACGCAAAAAGATCCGATCGATCCGGTCATCTATTAGCGGAAATCAGGTCACTACCAAAAAACACGGGAAAACGCAAAAAGATCCGATCGATCCGGTCATCTATTAGCGGAAATCAGGTCACTACCAAAAAACACGGGAAAACGCAAAAAGATCCGATCGATCCGGTCATCTATTAGCGGAAATCAGGTCACTACCAAAAAACACGGGAAAACGCAAAAAGATCCGATCGATCCGGTCATCTATTAGCGGAAATCAGGTCACTACCAAAAAACACGGGAAAACGCAAAAAGATCCGATCGATCCGGTCATCTATTAGCGGAAATCAGGTCACTACCAAAAAACACGGGAAAACGCAAAAAGATCCGATCGATCCGGTCATCTATTAGCGGAAATCAGGTCACTACCAAAAAACACGGGAAAACGCAAAAAGATCCGATCGATCCGGTCATCTATTAGCGGAAATCAGGTCACTACCAAAAAACACGGGAAAACGCAAAAAGATCCGATCGATCCGGTCATCTATTAGCGGAAATCAGGTCACTACCAAAAAACACGGGAAAACGCAAAAAGATCCGATCGATCCGGTCATCTATTAGCGGAAATCAGGTCACTACCAAAAAACACGGGAAAACGCAAAAAGATCCGATCGATCCGGTCATCTATTAGCGGAAATCAGGTCACTACCAAAAAACACGGGAAAACGCAAAAAGATCCGATCGATCCGGTCATCTATTAGCGGAAATCAGGTCACTACCAAAAAACACGGGAAAACGCAAAAAGATCCGATCGATCCGGTCATCTATTAGCGGAAATCAGGTCACTACAAACAGAGTGACGCGGCAGCGGGTTGACGGGAAAACGCAAAAGATCCGATCGATCCGGTCATCTATTAGCGGAAATCAGGTCACTACCAAAAACACGGGAATTGGTGAGCTTGAGACTGAGGGCAGCTAGTTGGAGTCTGAGGGCAGCTAGTTTCATCTTAACTTCTAGTACTTCCGTCTAGGTCGGTAGGCTTGTCTCTGTGACCCCGGAGCTACAGGCTTTGATTCCACAGTTCCATTCTTTGACTACCGAGCTACAGGCCCCATAGCTGGAGGTCAAGGCTTGAACTACTGAGCTACAGGCCGAGGTAAGGTAGCTACGGGCTTCAACTCACCGGTTTCATCTTCAACTCACTGCTTTCAGTCTGAGGGGAGCTCATTTGATTCTGATTGGTGCCAGTTCCATCCTTGGGCTGCTTAGGCCAATTCCGTGACTGACCGGCTTAAGGCTCTGTCTTACTGGTCTGAGCCTGATACTGGGTGGTTCGATTCCTTGGCTGCCCGGGTTGATTCTGAGCCTTAGGGCATTGGTTCTTAGGCTTCAACTCACCTGTTTCATCCTGCTCCTCACCAGTCTTAGGCTTGAGCTAAGGGTTTCGATTCTGAGTCCGACCGGTCTCATTCTGATACTCACTGGTTCCATTCTTATCTTAGAGATGCGGGTACGGCTCCATTCTAATGAGTAGCGGTCTAAGTCTCCTAAACCCATTTACTGGTTGAAAGCCAGGGGAGGTAGAGTTAAAGCGGGGCTCGGGTTACTCATTACTCAGTGCAATTCTGATAGTTGTGGTTGGATTTCCTATTTCTATATTGATTCCTTGAAAAAGAACACAGGATCCGGGTATCAAGCTCCAGTCTTGTTTGCGGCGATTGAATGACTAGTGGCGCTTTTTTGCATTATGAGAAGCACTAGCTTCATTCCGTATTTGTAGGGGTTCTCTCCACGTTTCATTCCCTATGTCGACTGGGGATGCGCCTACACCGTACTTATTCCTATGCCCCGGGTTGGTTCTATGTTCTACAAAACACATCCTGTATTCCTATCTCCATCTGGCAGTACTGATCCAATTCTGGGGCTCACCACTCCCAGTCTGAGTTTGACCCCGCGAAGACCCATTCTGATTCTCTTCCTTGCTAGCTCGATTCCAGGTTTAGAGTTGGATTCCCTAAGTAATGAGCTCCGAGGTGAACGATAGCTAGGATAGTGAGGATCCCACTCAGCAGTGTCAGCCCTATTGTTAGTGGTAGAAGAATAAGAGCCCAGATCTGGATCGGGCGATATAGAATGAGTTCCGAGCTAAGGTCTTGTTACCGCTAGTTTGATCCTGTGTTTCGAGTTGGATTCCCGCTTTTGAGTTGAATTACTGTCCTTAGAGGATATGGCCTTGTTGTCACTATTAGAGTTGGGGCGAGTCAAGGGGAGACTTAGATGAAGTCGTAGCATAGCAGACCTCTAGTTTCGTACAGTAGGAAGAATCCAAGTATCAATACAAAACGGAAGTAGCAGTGGCACGGTTAGAGACAGGAGCCTAGGAGTGATATCGTTATAGTAAGAGTAAGATAAGGTGAGGTAAGATTCATAGTCCAAAGTTACAGAATAAAAGGAGGGAGCGTGGCATACTCTAACAGTCTACTCCATTGCTTTCGTTTTTTCGCTAGGGAGGTCCGGATCCAAATCGTTAGTTCCAGAAATCCAGGAAGTCAAGGCTCGTTTCGAGTTCTCATATGGATAGTCAGCGTTATTAGTTTCAAACAAGTAATGCAAGGTTGGATATCCGTTTGGTGGACCCGGATCAGCCGTGAGAGAATGAAATGAGTAAAAGTAGGGCTTTAGGGCAGGGGTGTTGGTTTGGAAGCAAGTGAGGGAAGCCAATAAGTCATAATTGGGTTGATATTTCTCAGTTTCAGAGAGAAGAAAGGCAGGCTAGCTGTCAAGAGGGTAAGCTCATAGGCACCAGTGGAATTCCCTTCTTCTTTCAAAAGTGCTGTCATAACTATTTCTATTCTTGGAGGGGCAGTAGCGTATTCTTACTTTGGAGGTTGTTTCTTGGAAGTAGCAGTGTGAGTTCAATTGCATTCTACGCGTAAGGGAAGGGAATACTCCGTCAGTCAAGAAAGGATCCGATGCTGTGTTTAAAGAACCGAAAGTCAAGGTAGTCGGGGAAGACTAAGTAGAGAAGAAAGAGGTTAAGAGTAGAGATCGTCTCCGGAAGAATGAATACCAATACGGAAGTGCTTCAGTCTCAAGTAAGCAGGAAGCGGTGGTGCAAGTGGTAAGGAAAGGAGAGTCAGAGCCCCAGAGGGGAAATAAGGATGAGAACTAATGAGCCTAAGCCCGATAGTGGCAAGTATAGGAGCGGATACAGGGGATGTGACTAAGCAGTCTTCGGGTTCAAAGGGGAATAAACAGTACGCGTATAAGACAGCGCCCATAGCAATAGAAAAACCAACCAGTGAGGAAAAGAATCAACTACTAATAAGAGAATGAAAAAAGTTAGTTATGTACTGAAAGCAAGGGGACATATACGTATATGCGGGAAGAGAGACTCTAGCTGGCAAGTCAGGATCCGGATCAATAATCATAGAATTCCTGTAATGAGCGGTAGACTCCGAGCAAAGGTATTGAGACTCCGATAAAGGAGTGCTGGGCGCAGTGAACTAACGAGCAGCAGCTTGAGAATAAGTCGTTTCTGCTTGGGAGCTAGGAGTAAAAGAAGAATAGGTGTGTTCGGATAGATAGCCTTCGAGCCGGGGAAGTAATAGTGCAAGGTACGGGTTACAGACCAATAGTAAAGGTAGTAAGACTTATGGACCGGAGTACTTGTTCAGTAGTAACTACCCCACCAAAACCTAGTGCTCTGTATCGCCTAAAAAAACGAGTTATTTCTATTAAGAGAAAGGATGAAAGGCAGTAGCCGAAGAATTGAGCTAGCAACAAAAAGAATCCAAATCTCCATCAAGTGGGAATCGAACTGAGCAGTCCAAGAATCAAATAGGAACTACAGGGCCAAGCAGCCCAATAGGAGTTATTCAGAATTCTTACCTGTGATGTTAGTTGGTGCAAGGTCGAGGTGAACCAACTTTGCTTAGAGTATATGAACCCAGTATCAGACTCATCGTATTTGTGACCAGTATCAGACTAATGGTGAGAGCTATAAGACCAGTGTTTCTCATCGTATTTGTGACCAGTATCAGACTCATCGTATTTGTGACCAGTATCAGACTCATCGTATTTGTGACCAGTATCAGACTCATCGTATTTGTGACCAGTATCAGACTCATCGTATTTGTGACCAGTATCAGACTCATCGTATTTGTGACCAGTATCAGACTCATCGTATTTGTGACCAGTATCAGACTCATCGTATTTGTGACCAGTATCAGACTCATCGTATTTGTGACCAGTATCAGACTCATCGTATTTGTGACCAGTATCAGACTCATCGTATTTGTGACCAGTATCAGACTCATCGTATTTGTGACCAGTATCAGACTCATCGTATTTGTGACCAGTATCAGACTCATCGTATTTGTGACCAGTATCAGACTCATCGTATTTGTGACCAGTATCAGACTCATCGTATTTGTGACCAGTATCAGACTCATCGTATTTGTGACCAGTATCAGACTCATCGTATTTGTGACCAGTATCAGACTCATCGTATTTGTGACCAGTATCAGACTCATCGTATTTGTGACCAGTATCAGACTCATCGTATTTGTGACCAGTATCAGACTCATCGTATTTGTGACCAGTATCAGACTCATCGTATTTGTGACCAGTATCAGACTCATCGTATTTGTGACCAGTATCAGACTCATCGTATTTGTGACCAGTATCAGACTCATCGTATTTGTGACCAGTATCAGACTCATCGTATTTGTGACCAGTATCAGACTCATCGTATTTGTGACCAGTATCAGACTCATCGTATTTGTGACCAGTATCAGACTCCTACTACTTATACTATCATACTAATCCGATACTCCTACTTATACTATCATACTAATCCGATACTCCTACTTATACTATCATACTAATCCGATACTCCTACTTATACTATCATACTAATCCGATACTCCTACTTATACTATCATACTAATCCGATACTCCTACTTATACTATCATACTAATCCTATATTTCTACTTCGACTAATAAGAATAAGGGATAAGAATATGGTCTTCCACTCTGAGACTCCTACTACTTATACTATCATACTAATCCTATATTTCTACTTCGACTAATAAGAATAAGGGATAAGAATATGGTCTTCCACTCTGAGACTCCTACTACTTATACTATCATACTAATCCGATACTCCTACTTATACTATCATACTAATCCGATACTCCTACTTATACTATCATACTAATCCTATATTTCTACTTCGACTAATAAGAATAAGGGATAAGAATATGGTCTTCCACTCTGAGACTCCTACTACTTATACTATCATACTAATCCGATACTCCTACTTATACTATCATACTAATCCGATACTCCTACTTATACTATCATACTAATCCTATATTTCTACTTCGACTAATAAGAATAAGGGATAAGAATATGGTCTTCCACTCTGAGACTCCTACTACTTATACTATCATACTAATCCGATACTCCTACTTATACTATCATACTAATCCTATATTTCTACTTCGACTAATAAGAATAAGGGATAAGAATATGGTCTTCCACTCTGAGACTCCTACTACTTATACTATCATACTAATCCGATACTCCTACTTATACTATCATACTAATCCGATACTCCTACTTATACTATCATACTAATCCGATACTCCTACTTATACTATCATACTAATCCTATATTTCTACTTCGACTAATAAGAATAAGGGATAAGAATATGGTCTTCCACTCTGAGACTCCTACTACTTATACTATCATACTAATCCGATACTCCTACTTATACTATCATACTAATCCGATACTCCTACTTATACTATCATACTAATCCGATACTCCTACTTATACTATCATACTAATCCGATACTCCTACTTATACTATCATACTAATCCTATATTTCTACTTCGACTAATAAGAATAAGGGATAAGAATATGGTCTTCCACTCTGAGACTCCTACTACTTATACTATCATACTAATCCTATATTTCTACTTCGACTAATAAGAATAAGGGATAAGAATATGGTCTTCCACTCTGAGACTCCTACTACTTATACTATCATACTAATCCTATATTTCTACTTCGACTAATAAGAATAAGGGATAAGAATATGGTCTTCCACTCTGAGACTCCTACTACTTATACTATCATACTAATCCGATACTCCTACTTATACTATCATACTAATCCGATACTCCTACTTATACTATCATACTAATCCGATACTCCTACTTATACTATCATACTAATCCGATACTCCTACTTATACTATCATACTAATCCGATACTCCTACTTATACTATCATACTAATCCTATATTTCTACTTCGACTATCATACTAATCCGATACTCCTACTTATACTATCATACTAATCCGATACTCCTACTTATACTATCATACTAATCCGATACTCCTACTTATACTATCATACTAATCCGATACTCCTACTTATACTATCATACTAATCCGATACTCCTACTTATACTATCATACTAATCCGATACTCCTACTTATACTATCATACTAATCCGATACTCCTACTTATACTATCATACTAATCCGATACTCCTACTTATACTATCATACTAATCCGATACTCCTACTTATACTATCATACTAATCCGATACTCCTACTTATACTATCATACTAATCCGATACTCCTACTTATACTATCATACTAATCCGATACTCCTACTTATACTATCATACTAATCCGATACTCCTACTTATACTATCATACTAATCCGATACTCCTACTTATACTATCATACTAATCCGATACTCCTACTTATACTATCATACTAATCCGATACTCCTACTTATACTATCATACTAATCCGATACTCCTACTTATACTATCATACTAATCCGATACTCCTACTTATACTATCATACTAATCCGATACTCCTACTTATACTATCATACTAATCCGATACTCCTACTTATACTATCATACTAATCCGATACTCCTACTTATACTATCATACTAATCCGATACTCCTACTTATACTATCATACTAATCCGATACTCCTACTTATACTATCATACTAATCCGATACTCCTACTTATACTATCATACTAATCCGATACTCCTACTTATACTATCATACTAATCCGATACTCCTACTTATACTATCATACTAATCCGATACTCCTACTTATACTATCATACTAATCCGATACTCCTACTTATACTATCATACTAATCCGATACTCCTACTTATACTATCATACTAATCCGATACTCCTACTTATACTATCATACTAATCCGATACTCCTACTTATACTATCATACTAATCCGATACTCCTACTTATACTATCATACTAATCCGATACTCCTACTTATACTATCATACTAATCCGATACTCCTACTTATACTATCATACTAATCCGATACTCCTACTTATACTATCATACTAATCCGATACTCCTACTTATACTATCATACTAATCCGATACTCCTACTTATACTATCATACTAATCCGATACTCCTACTTATACTATCATACTAATCCGATACTCCTACTTATACTATCATACTAATCCGATACTCCTACTTATACTATCATACTAATCCGATACTCCTACTTATACTATCATACTAATCCGATACTCCTACTTATACTATCATACTAATCCGATACTCCTACTTATACTATCATACTAATCCGATACTCCTACTTATACTATCATACTAATCCGATACTCCTACTTATACTATCATACTAATCCGATACTCCTACTTATACTATCATACTAATCCGATACTCCTACTTATACTATCATACTAATCCGATACTCCTACTTATACTATCATACTAATCCGATACTCCTACTTATACTATCATACTAATCCGATACTCCTACTTATACTATCATACTAATCCGATACTCCTACTTATACTATCATACTAATCCGATACTCCTACTTATACTATCATACTAATCCGATACTCCTACTTATACTATCATACTAATCCGATACTCCTACTTATACTATCATACTTCCGAGTTTGTATATAATGAGGAGTGCTATTTTATCGTAGTTCCGAGTTTGTATATAATGAGGAGTGCTATTTTATCGTAGTTCCGAGTTTGTATATAATGAGGAGTGCTATTTTATCGTAGTTCCGAGTTTGTATATAATGAGGAGTGCTATTTTATCGTAGTTCCGAGTTTGTATATAATGAGGAGTGCTATTTTATCGTAGTTCCGAGTTTGTATATAATGAGGAGTGCTATTTTATCGTAGTTCCGAGTTTGTATATAATGAGGAGTGCTATTTTATCGTAGTTCCGAGTTTGTATATAATGAGGAGTGCTATTTTATCGTAGTTCCGAGTTTGTATATAATGAGGAGTGCTATTTTATCGTAGTTCCGAGTTTGTATATAATGAGGAGTGCTATTTTATCGTAGTTCCGAGTTTGTATATAATGAGGAGTGCTATTTTATCGTAGTTCCGAGTTTGTATATAATGAGGAGTGCTATTTTATCGTAGTTCCGAGTTTGTATATAATGAGGAGTGCTATTTTATCGTAGTTCCGAGTTTGTATATAATGAGGAGTGCTATTTTATCGTAGTTCCGAGTTTGTATATAATGAGGAGTGCTATTTTATCGTAGTTCCGAGTTTGTATATAATGAGGAGTGCTATTTTATCGTAGTTCCGAGTTTGTATATAATGAGGAGTGCTATTTTATCGTAGTTCCGAGTTTGTATATAATGAGGAGTGCTATTTTATCGTAGTTCCGAGTTTGTATATAATGAGGAGTGCTATTTTATCGTAGTTCCGAGTTTGTATATAATGAGGAGTGCTATTTTATCGTAGTTCCGAGTTTGTATATAATGAGGAGTGCTATTTTATCGTAGTTCCGAGTTTGTATATAATGAGGAGTGCTATTTTATCGTAGTTCCGAGTTTGTATATAATGAGGAGTGCTATTTTATCGTAGTTCCGAGTTTGTATATAATGAGGAGTGCTATTTTATCGTAGTTCCGAGTTTGTATATAATGAGGAGTGCTATTTTATCGTAGTTCCGAGTTTGTATATAATGAGGAGTGCTATTTTATCGTAGTTCCGAGTTTGTATATAATGAGGAGTGCTATTTTATCGTAGTTCCGAGTTTGTATATAATGAGGAGTGCTATTTTATCGTAGTTCCGAGTTTGTATATAATGAGGAGTGCTATTTTATCGTAGTTCCGAGTTTGTATATAATGAGGAGTGCTATTTTATCGTAGTTCCGAGTTTGTATATAATGAGGAGTGCTATTTTATCGTAGTTCCGAGTTTGTATATAATGAGGAGTGCTATTTTATCGTAGTTCCGAGTTTGTATATAATGAGGAGTGCTATTTTATCGTAGTTCCGAGTTTGTATATAATGAGGAGTGCTATTTTATCGTAGTTCCGAGTTTGTATATAATGAGGAGTGCTATTTTATCGTAGTTCCGAGTTTGTATATAATGAGGAGTGCTATTTTATCGTAGTTCCGAGTTTGTATATAATGAGGAGTGCTATTTTATCGTAGTTCCGAGTTTGTATATAATGAGGAGTGCTATTTTATCGTAGTTCCGAGTTTGTATATAATGAGGAGTGCTATTTTATCGTAGTTCCGAGTTTGTATATAATGAGGAGTGCTATTTTATCGTAGTTCCGAGTTTGTATATAATGAGGAGTGCTATTTTATCGTAGTTCCGAGTTTGTATATAATGAGGAGTGCTATTTTATCGTAGTTCCGAGTTTGTATATAATGAGGAGTGCTATTTTATCGTAGTTCCGAGTTTGTATATAATGAGGAGTGCTATTTTATCGTAGTTCCGAGTTTGTATATAATGAGGAGTGCTATTTTATCGTAGTTCCGAGTTTGTATATAATGAGGAGTGCTATTTTATCGTAGTTCCGAGTTTGTATATAATGAGGAGTGCTATTTTATCGTAGTTCCGAGCTATTGCTATAAGGGCTGCTCGCCTTTATACGGCTTGGCTTCGCTATCGCTCCTATGTAGTGGTCGGCCTTCAAAGGAGTTTCCCTCTAATGCCTATATGTGAATAGTGCGTTAAGCTTCGCCAGAAGCACAGAAGACTAGGGGAAGCTGTTCGTATACAAGACTCGTTCCTGACTTACGAGCTCGTGTAGTTAGGCATCGCCCTACTTCAATAAAAGAAATAGGGCTTATGCACTCTACCGAGCGAATTGAGCGAGCGAAGCGAAGCCTTCCTTTAGCTTCCCCCTTCCCTCACCCTACAATTGCTTCCGCTTCCCCGGTTTAGTTGGTTTGGAGGATGAATTGATTGAATACCCGAGAACCATAATCTTTCAAAGAAACTGCTTCTACGACGATGGATAGGGGTAAGGTTTGGCATCTATGCCCCCTGCCCTCAAAACAGTATGAGAGCCTTTCCGCTCGTACTGCTCACACTCCTAGATCTGAACGCGGCCGGGAATCAAAAGAATAGGAAAGTGCTTTATGTAAGGGTGAGAAAGGTTAGAAAAGAGATTAGCTGGAGGTAGGGCGGGTCCTGAAACTAAGGTTGACATACATCAAAGCAGATTATGTCGGTATCCTTCCAATCCATATTGACCGGGAAGAGTGGGGAGGCTAATGCAGAAGTATCTATTATGAGAGAGATCCCTTATATTGATGATTGCTGGCTTCCCGGACTTGTCACAGATGGCTAGGAAGAATCATCGGAGAAGTAGTCTCTGCCGTAGCAGGTCCTTCTCCTGTAGCTAAGACTGCCCTTACTTTGATTATTGTTCGTTCAGTTCACCGCGGCACGAATGAAGAAGCTTGAGAATAACTTCGAGTGGCGCCTAACCGTTGAGAGCGTCTCTTGTCTTTTCATTTAAGAAGAAGAGTTGTAGATCTTGGACTGGCCCCCTTCGCATGACCTAGAATGAAAGGTCTGTGCAACTATAAGGCCTCTAAACTCCTTCCTCAGGACACTGTTGCGTTGCCATGGGACGGGGTATCCCCGACTTCTATAGTTCCTTGGTTCGACCTCCTAATGAGAATTTAGGTCCTTGCGCGGGCGTCTCATCCCTAAGACTCGTTTGCCTTTGTATGGAGTGTCCCGTGGTTCCTCTAGTGCCAGCCGCAGAGAGGAATGCCATCAACTAGGGCGCTATTTGCCACTAACCACTCGCTCGCCGGCCGCTCGGGCTCCGCGTTTCAAGTTGGTTATCCTAACCGTTTCCCCTGCTCCACCGGGAGCCTGGCCCAATATTCTATCTTATCTACTGCCTTGCTCCTCGGCTCCCTACTGCTCAAGCGGCTCGCTGTAATAGCTTGCTTATCGGGTGGCTCGCACCCCGACCACGGGTGGTGCGGCTAAGCCAGAGTGGGCTCAGCTGTCGGCCTATGTATCCGGGCGCACGCGTAAAGGCATGATTAGTTCCACGAATCTCACTGCACTGACCATAGTAAACTCCTTCTCGTTGTATAAAAAAGAGGTATGATTTGAACGACCTGGTACAGCATCACATTTGACACCTGAAGAAGGTACAGCCCAACTATGAGGTACATCAGCAGGTGTTACAATCATACGTAGATTCGTTTTGGCTGGTACAACCACTCTATTGTCAACTTCTAATAAACGTGATTGACCCAATTCTAGATCATCTTCTGGAATCATATAACTGTCAAAAGTGAGTGACTCTTCATCTCCACTGTTATAGTCCGAATACTCATAAGGTTGGGTCGACGCCCGCCTCCCCCCAAACTGCACTTGCAAGGTTACCCGCAAAAAGCTTTCCACGCCTACTCCTATAAACGGATACGGAGCACTATTCTTCTTTAGCCTACTCAAACCTATCAACTCAGCAAGCACTATGATGAGCCTACTAAAACCTATCAACTCAGCAAGCACTATTATTATTATTTTGCCTACTCTTATAAAGAGAGCAAGCAAGCACTATGATTATTTGGTTAGTTAGTCCCCTATCAGAGAAAGACCGTAAGACCCCGGTGGAATCGAAGGCCCGCTTACTTATTCATAGGCAGACCCTTTTGAGCCCAGCCCTACCTACGGAAGTGAAGCTGGAACCAAAAAGGACTCAGTTCAACACTAATATGACAGTAAGAAGAGAAGGTATGGGACGACCTGTTCACTACCGGAAAGCTCATTCGATCCTATAGTCCGTTCAGTTCGTCTTCTTTGTTCGAAAAGAAAAGAAAGAGTGATGCTTAGTCGGCTCGGCTAAGTTGTAGGCCCCAATAGAGAAGATACAGAGTTATTCCTAACCTATCCTGTAAGGAGTATAGATTCTCAATGCGAATGTGAATGGCCGGACCGTTGATCTAAAAGGATCTATCCATAGGCCTCTGACCAGAAAGTGATTCCACTAAAATCCAGTAGTTCATGAGACCTTGAATTCCCACTTCAAGCCTTCATTATGCCAGCGGGTAATTGAATGGATTGAGTCACCCTTATATCTTGATCTTATTTAGGACAGAAGAGATATTATCAATTAGATCCTCCATTGTGAGAGAATAGGATGACTAAGCTAAAGAGAGATTCTCAATTATCTCCCCATTGAGAGAGAATAGGATTACTCTATTCATAGGTAAATGAGATGAAACCTCCCTACTATACTGTTTACGACATCGCTTAGGTGAATTCTCTATGTTTGACCTTTTCCAACCGTTCACGACATCCCTTGCTTATCGCTGCGAACGGCTCCTCGGTTCCGTAGTAGAAGCGCTGGTCCCCTTCGGTTGCTTGTGCATGCTGTTACCTACTGTAGGACCTCCGTCCCCGAAGCGAAGAAAGAGGAAAAGGAAGAACGAACCGGTTTTGCTCTCTTGTCTTGGCCCAGTAGTTCTGCTACTACTACCGTGGTTGTTGCCAACGGGGATCCCTCATTCCGAAAGGTGACGGGGCCGGCCGTTAGGTCCAAAGTTGTATGCCACTGTGCTGTGGTGCCGATAGATGAACGACTTCAGCGCTGTTATCGGACATTGCATGCCTAAGCATCTATTTAGCGTATATTACTTCCACACCGAGAAAAGAGGTATGTGTACCTCCAGCAACAAAAGGAATGGAACCATAGGCTCCTATGCTGGGAGCATTTCGGGGTATAGGTCTAACCACTTCAACTCCCCAGTTTCTGGCATGCTATTGTTCTTATAGTCTCTCGACGCCGGGAATGGGAGATTACTGGTAAGCCAGATGCTTCGCGAACTACCGGTACATTTCTAAGCACTTTTATCACCCTCGTTAAGAGGCGCACTCCAATACCATTGATGTCCAATAGCTTTAATAGTAATGGCTGGATCTACTACTACCTCGTCCATTGAGTATAATAGAGCAAACGATGGTATAGCAATGAACATCGGTATGATACTTGGAAATATGGTCCGAATAATCTCAATAGTAGTTCCATGAACAATCCTTTGCGGAACAGGATTTGTTTGCTCGTGGAAATGCCATAAGGCGCGAACCAAGATCCGTGATACGAAAACCAAAATTAGAATAAGGAAGAAAAAGATATCATGATGTAAGTAAATGATTCCTTGCATAATGGGTGTTGCTGCATTTTGAGATCCTAATTGCCATGGTTCCGCAGCATCACAAGGAGCAATTGTGAGGAATCGCCATGATAATGAATGAAGAATCATTTCCTTTTCCATTCTTTGACTGCTCTGCTCCCCCGAAAAGAGAAAGGAGACAACTAGAGACTTGGCGTTGGGTTTTCCAACCAAAGAAAGTATATAATCACTCACTCCTTACTGCTAGATTATTGGAATTAAGATTTGAGCACTAAATAGATCATTGCATTTCCTATCAATCAATAGAATGGAGGATAGACTTATTTCACAAAACATAGAAATCGAATATGTAACTCAGACTTTGGTTACAAGAAGAATATCAATACTAAAGGAGTGTGTTTACCTTAATACATAATTCTGGAATAGTTGACTACTTGGATTTCATTAAAGTTGAGAGTCAAATAAATAGTCTTTCAAATAGATTCTTAGGAACGCTCATTTATGTAAGTCAGTGTCCAGGGAAATATTAGATTCCTTATTTGTTGGTGCCTATTGTCCACGTAAGGGTTGTAGACGTTGTCCTCCGCCTCTGTCCTGAACTAATTAACACACACCTCTGGGTAGTTCATTAACGGATTTTATTGTCTTTCTGTCCTTATTACTAGATAATAGCTAGACTGGTATGTCCATAATCCACTTTCGGACCTATTGCCCACTCCGGCAACTCACCTTCTCGTCTTCTTATTCTTTCCCTTGCCTTTGTCCAGTCCTATATCCTATCAGGAGAGAGGAGAGAGAGACAATTCTATTATTCATTGATTCTATGGATTGAGAAGGAAATAAGATAGTCGATAAGGGAAAAGATGGTAAAATAAAGAAGAAATAAGATAGTCGATAAGGGAAAATCAGGTAAAATAAAGAATCAATAAGATAGTCGATAAGGGAAAATCAGGTCAAATAAATAATAAATAAGATAGTCGATAAGGGAAAAGATGGTAAAATAAAGAATCAATAATCAAAGTCAATAAGGGCTCATTCCGATAGTAGATAAGCGCTCATGAATAGATAGTCAATAAGGGCTCATTCCGTCAGATAGTAGATAAGTAAGGCTCATGAATGGAATTACAGTATGGGTTTCAGGTCCATAGGTAATGTATAAAGAAGGTACCTAGGGCCGCGGTAAGGCATTCTCATCCTATTGATAGGTGTGCCCATATTTTCATCCAAGGGGTTAGTCCGGAATAGGCAGTTTACTTACTTATTTACATAGTTATGCACTATCCTCTATTCTTCTTCCGTTTGTTTACCGTTTTTCTATACTATATGTGTCAGTTCCATTCTGCATTCAACAAGCAAGCAACGGCGAAGGTGCTTCAAGCCCTATTGATCTCGAACTGGAACTCTACTCCAATGAACAAGCACTGAAGAACAAATTAAGGCAAAGCTCACTAAAGCCGTAGTCGAGTCAGGAGTTAGATAGGAGAACCCTCTATTACATCATATGCCACTTTGAATAGCTGATTTTCCGTATTGGCATAAGAGGATAGGGCGCAAGCAAGCAATTTACGTTAGCGAGTTCAGCTGCCACAGAAAGAGAAGGAGCAGCTTTCTCATTCGCTTCAAAAGGCGGAGCGTCTACCAGGCCACAGAAAGGCTATCCAATGGTACGCATTGTAGGCGGTCATCATCAACATCAGCATCTTGTAAATCCGCTCCTGCCAATGACCATGGATAGATCGTCCGATGATAGAACCCTTCAGGAATGACTTGTCTGAATATGAGAGGTTCATTGGTGCAGCTCTTGCTAATTTCCCAAGAGCGGTCCTCCACCATCAGTGCTTTCAATTTCTTCTGACTCGGTTACAGTAGTTTACGCCAAGCTCTCTTCGTCACTTCCCTTACAATCTGAGTACTCTGATTTACTGGAATCTGATGACGATTAACATGCTTGCTGCACATCGCCACTATCATTCAGCTAGTAGCCAGATTTCTCTCTCCTGGTGGGAGCGCTAAAGCTTCTCCGTCCCTTATCTCAATTCCCATTAAACCCTGTCTTGTTGTAGCAGAAGAGGATTCCGGCTTCTGGTCAGAGGGCCTCTGGAAAGGCTAGGGATGGATGATGCCTGGAACCGGAACGTCGAAGGGAAGCTGTGACACCAAAGGATACTAGGCGAGATGGTGCTGCTTCGGGTCTACGGGTAAGTGACTGCTGGTGGGTCCCAAAATCCTTATTCTGGGGATACCAACGAACAGTAAGTGATGCATCTGGCTTTTTCTTTTGAGGAGTATTGCATATATCAACTTCTGAGTTTTAGAGGAACTCCCTTATACCTGATACCTTTTTTAGGAGAGGACAGAAACAGAGACCTTAGCGTTTCTTGAAGACAGAAACTGAGACCTTGTTTTCGCCGTAGCGGAAGAGAAAACCCCCAAAGTAATAACAGAGTTTTTCAGCAGGAAAGGAAAGCTATGGAAAGCAAAGCAAAGGCGAAGTCAAGAGCAGAGCAAGAGTTATCAAGTGACAAGCACTCTCTTTCTTACACTGATCATGTAAACGGAGACCCTATAGAATAGAATCGATGTTCGACAGACAGAATGGAATTTCTGAATGGAATCTAGCTACACTAATATAGAATCTAGTAAACAAACTCTCTTATTGCCCGGCGCATCACGAAACAATGAAGATAGGCGGCCCTTGCTTTGCTTGTTTCGAAAGCCGTTGCTAGTGGAGTTCGTCCTTGCTTATTCGTTTTGCTCCCTAACGCACAAGTATCCGCCCCTGCTTGTTCTATTGTGGTCCAAGCATCAAAGTTTAGGTAAGGCAGGCTAAGGGTTCAGCTTCATCAAATCCCGTTAGCACTTAGTCTTGTTGGGCCTGGGAATACTTATTATTTGTAAAGTCCATTTTCTTCTTATTTGAGAGCAATAGTGATAGACTGAAGTAAAGATAAGGATCTTCTGTTGTAGACAACACTCGAACAGAAACATCATTAACTGATCCAGCTCCGGATCCTGACTCTTCAATAGGCACAGCTGATTCTCCACTTGAGGAACGTCTAGTATATGAACTCGCGCAGCTTCTTTATACGATGAAACATACCCTTAACATCAAGCAAGCGCCAACACCGATTAACTGCGTAGCTACGTGGGCATGAGATTCGAGCTAGAGGTTCAAACTCACTGAAACTCTTCAACATAATTCGAAGATTCTTACTTGAGAGAAAGAGACACAAGAGAAAGAGGCGCAAGAGAAAGAGGCACAAGAGAAAAAGGCTATGGGGGCAGCTTCCATAAGACCACGCTCCTAGACGAAAGTCAACAACCAAGGGAAGAAAGAGAATTAGCTGTTTCAAGGTTTGTTTCGGGTGGAAAAAGTGACTGACGCGCAACAACAAGTCAAAATGAAAAGATGAAAAAACTCGCTTAACGGGTGCCCTTGATGCTATACTTACAAAGTAGATGATGCTATACTTACAAAGTAGATGATGCTATACTTACAAAGTAGATGATGCTATACTTACAAAGTAGATGATGCTATACTTACAAAGTAGATGATGCTATACTTACAAAGTAGATGATGCTATACTTACAAAGTAGATGATGCTATACTTACAAAGTAGATGATGCTATACTTACAAAGTAGATGATGCTATACTTACAAAGTAGATGATGCTATACTTACAAAGTAGATGATGCTATACTTACAAAGTAGATGATGCTATACTTACAAAGTAGATGATGCTATACTTACAAAGTAGATGATGCTATACTTACAAAGTAGATGATGCTATACTTACAAAGTAGATGATGCTATACTTACAAAGTAGATGATGCTATACTTACAAAGTAGATGATGCTATACTTACAAAGTAGATGATGCTATACTTACAAAGTAGATGATGCTATACTTACAAAGTAGATGATGCTATACTTACAAAGTAGATGATGCTATACTTACAAAGTAGATGATGCTATACTTACAAAGTAGATGATGCTATACTTACAAAGTAGATGATGCTATACTTACAAAGTAGATGATGCTATACTTACAAAGTAGATGATGCTATACTTACAAAGTAGATGATGCTATACTTACAAAGTAGATGATGCTATACTTACAAAGTAGATGATGCTATACTTACAAAGTAGATGATGCTATACTTACAAAGTAGATGATGCTATACTTACAAAGTAGATGATGCTATACTTACAAAGTAGATGATGCTATACTTACAAAGTAGATGATGCTATACTTACAAAGTAGATGATGCTATACTTACAAAGTAGATGATGCTATACTTACAAAGTAGATGATGCTATACTTACAAAGTAGATGATGCTATACTTACAAAGTAGATGATGCTATACTTACAAAGTAGATGATGCTATACTTACAAAGTAGATGATGCTATACTTACAAAGTAGATGATGCTATACTTACAAAGTAGATGATGCTATACTTACAAAGTAGATGATGCTATACTTACAAAGTAGATGATGCTATACTTACAAAGTAGATGATGCTATACTTACAAAGTAGATGATGCTATACTTACAAAGTAGATGATGCTATACTTACAAAGTAGATGATGCTATACTTACAAAGTAGATGATGCTATACTTACAAAGTAGATGATGCTATACTTACAAAGTAGATGATGCTATACTTACAAAGTAGATGATGCTATACTTACAAAGTAG
>PYDT01000081.1:0-85429 GCA_004837865.1 Musa balbisiana
TGGCTTGCTTCGAGCCTGTAAAATAACTGGCTTTTGAACAAGATTGGTGAAACAGCTTTTCTCAATGGCTTTCCTCTGATACTGATGGATATATCCCTTTGCTTTTGACCCCTTCCTTGCCTAAAAGGTTGCTTGTTTGCGCTTACTAGAGTGACTTGACTTCATCATCGGGAGTGGGCAGTTTCTAAAGCCTTTATTAAGTGAATTCCATTGCACCCTGCGGTTTCTCCTTCTTCCTCCATTCCAGTTGAAGAGAAGTCGGAAGGCTCTACTTGCTCTAAGACGAAGGCCCTCAGAATATATGTTTGCAGAAATCAAGAAATAGAGAGACTCGATTCATTTATAGGCTCGGGTAGGGCTCCATTTTTGTCTGGAATGTGAATATGGAAGTTCCTGCTCCTTGGGAAGTACCAATGAAATGGCAACTCGATATCGATCAAATGGCAGCTCTGGATCTGTCTCTACATCTGGATCTACTATCCTTTTATCTCCAACTAGCGTCACTGGTCAAAGGTGGATCTAATGCTTTGTACCATCTATCGTGGCATTAGAAGCGAAAGCAAAGCTCGCCTGGCCCAGAGCAGAGATTACACAAGAATCTTTACAAATGGCTCGATGACTTCAGTAACACATATATATTATTCAGTTCATTCATGAATCATGAAAAGTTTTACTCAAAACCTAAGCTAAGGAAAGCATCTGAGGAGTGAACGATTCCACCATCAATAGAATCTTTGACGTCAGCTGCTGCGGTAATACTACGGATGAAAGCCTTTTCCGGAGCGCGTATGTAGGTGTCTTTTGAAGTCCGATGTCAAATCCCAGCACAGTGCCCGCCAATGCATTCATTCCACGAAGGAGCATATCTTCCTTAGGCCACTCTTTATCCCTATGACCTATGTGATCAAAAAGGGGATTCTAGTTCTTCTTAATATCTCTCTCCTTTCTCGTGAGATCCAATTGATTTTCTTCCAGTTAGTCCTTGGAAAAAGCCTGAAAGTTCAAAAGGACGGACTGCAGGAATAGAACCGAACCCTCTAACCCATTTTTGACCAAAAGCAAGTGTAGTTAGTTTGCTAGGACGAGCACGAGCGAGCTATCGAGTTGTCGCAGGAAAGTCTTATTTTGCTTTCAATGGAGGGATAAAGGGCTTGCAAAGGTATAAGATCAAATCCATTATTTCATCAATCTTGATCTTCTTTTTCTATTTGATAAGGAGAAGTTCGTTCTTTTGCACTTCTTCATGTCTTGGTCATCAAACTAAACATCTCTTGACATCACAACCTCATATGCCACTAACCTTGTAGATCTCCGCCGGGTTAAGCACTTTGATCGGTAACTCCTCGACGGAATCCCCCGGACTGTTAGTTGATTCATTTCCATGGCTTCATGGCACTAAAGACAATACACTTGATTTGGCCTGCTAGCAAAGGCACGATTCCATTATCCGCATGACCGTGCCTGTAACCTTTCCCATATTTATAGAAAGCTCTAGAAGGCCTAAAGCACACCTAGACTTTGTTAAGGGCTCGGCTCCCCCTAATGCCAGCTCTGTGGTGCTGAAGATCACTCGTAGGCAATAGCTCTTGAAAACGTCTGCTCGAATACCAGCACGCACCTATAATCATGGCGGGCACTGTAGATAATGCTTTTGCTATAAGGAAAATCCATCCAAATCAATATTGACTTTTACTAGAGCTGATTCTTCACGATATCATTGGGCTCTTCCAATTGAGACCGAAAGATGCATGCCGCTCAAAAACGAAGCAAGAGCTCCTCACTGGGGGAAAGATAGCAAGCAATAGAATAGTCAAGCAGGGGCTTTTTCAATGAGTAAGAAAATAGACACTTCGAATGCATAGGTATAGGACCACAGGAAGAAATCAACTGCGAAATAGATCCAGTACTATAACTATAGCATGTCGTGAAAGAGGCACCCCATACTATTAACAGCGGGCGTGTTTCCACTGTCGGAATTGAGCATGACACAAAATAGAGAAGATATTCAAACAAAGCTTACTCAACACAAAACAAAGCTCACTTAAAAGAAACGGAATATAAGAATAGAATGTAGTGCAGCAAAAGAGTATATAAGAAGGAAGGGGTAAACTCTGCTCCGCCAATAAGCGTTAGAGAGTCCCGAGTTCACCTTTCGAAAAGAATCTATCTGACATATATGAAATAATGGAATCGCAAAACACCTATTACTGCTCTGACTCGACTTACAGCCTACTGCCCTTCTAAACTCACTCCTAAACTCGCTTAAGGCACGACGCCTTGCCTTCGAAAGGGCTCACACACCTTATTAGAGTTTCGCCCTTTCCTATACTACACTTCAAAACTCATTATCCCAGCCATCCCCGCGTAGTAAAAAAACGGAATTTGCTGCTTCGTCGCCAACAACGGAATCTGATCTCGTTGCCAAGCCAACAACCTGAATGGGAACTCTACCCACTCTTTCTTTGTTTGGACCACAACCCTGAACTACGCCGCATGCAAAGCCGGGGGAAGGGAAAGCCCGGAACACAAAGCTAGTAGTTGGTTGCTTGGCCTGCTTCAAAAGAGAGAGCTAGCCTATTCGAAATGGGGAATAGACGGGCGGAGTAGTAGTAGAAGTAATACTCAAAGCCAAATGGCATGAGGAATCTTAATCTAAAAGCAGTAAGAGCAAATTGATTACTGGCCTTCCCTTATGAGAGAGAGGGATTTGCAGATTTCACTCATATCTTCGGTATACCAATATACAATGGGAACTTCAAGTGTCAATCAAAAGAGCACCCATCTAAGATCTAATTCCAGCATCATGTAGTAAGAGATTAGCAAATGCATTCTTGTCTCGACTCTACACGCAGCACAAAGAATCTATCAAAGGGAGATGGTTGTGGATCCCGATAAAAGGAGATGGTTGTGGATCCCGAAGTTATGTAGATGGATTCTTCCTTATTGAGATGCCCCCGAATGATTGGTCCCCCCAAGCAGATGTTGTCTTCTTAGCCTTGCCTTTCTCTGTCGCCTTTTCCGCATGGCCGTTCCACTGGAAGGAAATCTTTGCACTGCCATACTGGAATTATATGCCAAAGCCGTTACGCACGCTAACGCTTATGGAGTTGCGGGACGCGTTAGGCGTTATTGACTTCTAGCCCTTGCTTGTTCCCAATAGCTAATGTTTGTTTGTATCGTTTTTAGGAGTTATGTTAGGTTACTTGTTAATAATAGAAGTAAGGAGTTCTGCTAGGTTACTCGTTTTTATCAGTCTGGAGTTATTGCTAGGTTACTTGTTTTTATATCAAATGCTTGATAGATTCTATTCTTGGTTTACTTTACTTAGGTCCAACTCTCTTGACTGCTAGGTGCTTTACTAACTAAACAGATGAACGGCGCCAGAGGTTGTCCTGGATAGTGCTTTTACTATTCTAACTGTGCGTGCCGGTATGAATGAACTTCACTCAACAACGCGCTTAGGAACGTTGCTTGTTGCGGGAAGGAAAGATTGGAGTATGGATTTTTGAGGGGTGCAAATAGATGATCTTAAGATTGTATTGATTTTGGAGGGGTGCCTATTGCTATCGGTAGTACTGGTAAGTCTATCCAGTCTACGATGTTGGGGTTCCAGTACATTTCTTTTTGTTGGCAAAGGTGAACCAGCAACTTGTTGGCAAAGGTGAACCAGCAACGGAAGAAGCGGTTGGTTTAATCCTAGTCCAAAAGAGAATCATCAGAGGACAATCAGACAGACAGATAAGCTAACCGCCGCCAGCCAGGGAAGGGAGTTTGAGTATTTACTTGTTTATTTACCTGGTGCTCGTGCTCAATAGGTTCAATTCCATTCCTTACTTCAAGGTCAAGGAGAGTCGAGGCCCTTCTAGTAATTGCCAAGCATCTCTGTCAGTTAAGGGAGTTTGGCGAGGCTATAGTCCGGGTGGGTAGCCCAGATAACTAGTGGATCTCGGTGTTGGATATAGATAATAAAGGTAAGATTACTCTGATATATATATACTATATAGGGCAAGAAAGAAGGTTTACTCTATAATATGAATCAGCATCCGCGGGATTAGGAGAGGAAGCTTTTTAAAGAGAATCAGCTGTTTTGGGAAAGTATTCAATTGCAAGTCCAGTAAGAGAAATGAGTTGGCGTAGCTGCCCGCTCAAAGTACTTTCGTGTAGTTCAATTTGAAGTGTGGTTTAGAGTACCAGAAGCTTCACCCATAAGTAAAGAAGCGGAAGAGCTGGATCAGTTGCAGTTAGAGTGGAGTCTCCTAGATAGGATGCAGTGCTTGGGTCAATTCCTTTTCTGTTTGAAATGATAGTGTAGTTAGCAAGTATGCAGTTAGAGCAGTTTCAAGAGAATCATAAGAATCCGGTGAAGGAAGCAACAATCGGTTAAGAAATAAAGTATAGTAGAAAGTATAGTATGAATAGATTGAAATCCCTAAAGGACTCGCTCAGTTAGCGCAGAGTCCGCAGTTCCATTTCCAAGAGAAGCAGTGTCTTTACTTTTGGTTATATACCATCTCCATCATGTGCTCGAAAGATGGAATTCAATTCTGGAGCGTTAAGTAATGTGAGAGTCCAGGGAAGGGTTCAGGGAAGTCAAGTGACGTTCGAGTGTCGGTAAGTCAATCTGTATAGTTTGATTTGGGTGCACAAGTGTTGGCGATTCAGAGAGTTTAGTTCAATAGTAAGCAGCAAGTGGTTCTTCAAGTTCAGTGGAGTGATTGACTTGACCTATCTTGTCTACGAGAGCAGAATTACGAGATGAATCAGCAGCTCCCGAACCCAGACTTTACTCGAACCGCTAAGGCTTCATAAGGAATGGATTCCGACCTTAACCTTTACTTTCCAGGCAATTATCCGCGTCCACTTAACCTTGCTTCAAGCCAATACGTACTTCTTTACCCCCTATTAACTTGAACTTAACCGTGTAGTCTGCTCCATCTTCTTCTCTTTAAAACGGAGTCTGATCCTTTTCCTCCACGAGAAGAATCGACAACTAGACTTGTATTAAAGGAGCACACGCATGGTAGGTAACCTTCTTCTATCATACCATAATACCTAGCTCATTACTCTGTTTCCGGACTTAGCGCTTCAAAAACACAGTGGATTCTGCCCCGAACTCAACAGAACGTGAAGAACCGACCTCAACTCGAACAAAATCTTTTATCTTTCTTTCTCTTGACCAACTAACTCTAGATATCCCGATCTCGGCGCCAAGACCTGAACTCACAGATGTGTTGTTTTCAATTCCATTATGATTTCTCTTCGCACTCATTAGTTAGGTTTTCTTACTTTAACACATAGGTTATACTACTCCTGACATATATTACTGTTGTGCTTCTAATACCTACTCTTCTCCTACTCCATAGATATTGACAAATGCATTATAAGAGCCAATAGGATAAGATGCTTCAATGAGTCGTCTTTACCTCTAAATTGAGTCAAATACATCGAGAAAAGAGGGGTTGTTTTACAGCCTTAACCCTCATGTAGTCGGCCTCTGGTTAGTAACATCACTGATTGTCCCGGCTCCAGCAAGCAGGTTAGAGGGTCTCCGTAGTGTTTCAAGAATCCATATGTGGGTGGGTTAGGGTATTTGGACGAGTTTTCTATGCCATGTGCTCGATAATATGAAAATCAGTAGAAGCAGTTCAAAAGTAAGCGCTTATGAATGACCAGTGCTAGTTCTTAAGAATCAGGTCCCAGGGAAGTATCTTGGTGTTGACGACGAGCCGAGTAGTTCAGAGAAAAACATTAGTTCCACGAAAATGGAAGAACCAATTGCTTATGATCCTGTTTCAGATACTGTATACGTATAGGGTGAGGCAGTCTCAAGCAGAGCTGGAGCTCAAACAGAATAGAGAGCTTATCTTCTTTCGCACAGCTTCATATCTTTCTTCGGCTTCTTTCGAGACGAACAGCTTACTCACTTTAGACTGCTTATTCTCTTGTCGACTCGACTTTCACTCTTATTCAAGAATGACTGAAACCCTTATTTGTCTTATTGCCTCTTTATACTGTACTGTAGAGCAGACTTCCTTTCGATACTCAAACTAAGGTAAAGCCAATCACCGACACCGACTTTCCGTTTTGAACCAACAATGCAAGAACCTCTCTCGTAAACAAAGAGCGACAGGTAAGCACCGACACTCGAATCGAACGAGCTAGAGTGGGACAAGAAATATGTTGAGTTTGAGCAAAGGTAGCAAGCAAGCTCATCTAAAACTTATTCGGCTTCTTCTCTGACTCCATCTTATGCTGAAGATCCTGACCCGCCCTATCAAAGTCAAGTTCAAAAGTAGAATATATAGAACGAGTAACGGCTTGTATGTGCTAACGGCAGTTGCCAAGATCAATTCAAGTTTCGGGAGTTAGAAGAGCGTTAGGGAGCTTAGCGGAAGAAGGTGTCAAAATATCGGTGTTGGCTGAAGAGGGCAATTATCTAAGTAAGGCTTGAATGCCAGATGAGGTAGAGTAATACATTCGTTTCAATTAACTTCACTTTCACCGTAAACAACTCATTCATTGTCAAGTGCCCTAGCGGGAAAATAAGTTCACTTACCTTAACCGATTCAGACAGGAGTGTTGAGCGAGTCCATCCATCTTTCTGTCCCGCAAACTTGAGACTTAAGCGCATAGTGGTAAGTTGATCATTCCATTCTTAATCCATTCCAAAAGGTGAACTCTAGATTCAACAAGAACAGGAGCAGAGCAGTACTACCGGTCTGAAGACTATCACTCGAACAGGAAAAGGAGTCGGAAATATAAAAGTAGTTCCCGATCCAAAAGACAGTAAAGCTCACCAATTCCCGGGAAAAAAGGTAGCCAAGCCATTTTGGCTAATAGCTGGGTAAATTTCATGAAAAAGTTCACGGCCAAGCAACTACTAACGTTGCGCGGCAGGAGTTAAGTTCCCGGGTTTTTTGAACGCATTGGAATTTCCCTTAATAGCCCGATCCAAATCTCAGAAAAGTTCCGTTTTCCCGTGTTTTTTCGACGCAAAGGAAATTCCCTTAATAGACCGAGAAAAAAGATGGATTATTTCACGAAACCCGTGTTTTTTGGTAGCAAAGTAAGGAGTAGCTTGTACCTTTGACTACTGAGCTACTGGTTCGAAGGCTGCAACTCACTAGTGAAATTCTTAGTCTGAGTCCGAGTTCCTACTGTCTAAGGCTTTGACTCCGAACACCAAGGCTGTGGCTGCCTTTTTTTAGTCTGTCATGGCGGAAGCTCAGGCTTACTCTGACTGGTTTGATTCTGATCTTAGTACTCTAGCATCGGAGAATTAATACCTTCGCAGCGGTTTCATTCTTAGCCTCCGGAGCTCCATTCTTGGCCCGACCGCTTTGAGACTGAGTCCACCTCCGGACAGGCTTCGACTCATAGGTTTTAGTCTTAGCCCGCTGGGGAGCTCTCTGATTCTTTGACTCCGCCGCTCCGCTCCACTCTTTGACTACTTAGTTTCATTCTGAGTCCACTTTGTTTCATTCTTCACTGTCTAAGGCTTGGGCTGCTGAGTGAAATTCTTAGTATCACTCCGGACAGGCTGCTACTCAGTGGTTTCGGGCTTACTGTGTCAAAACTGTTTCAGGCTTTTACTTACCGGTTTTAGGCTTCGCCTCGGTGGTTTGATTCTTTTATTGCTTGGGTCAATTCTGATACTGACTAGTTGCATTCTGACTATACTTGCTTTGACTCCGGAGTTCAATTCTTTACTTTCCGTACTTGAGTCTAGGTCGACAAGGTAAGCAGTTAGAGCCGAGCCTGCAGTGAGCTTACTGGACTACCGGGATGAACACTATTGTCTACAAATACAGATGAACCTGACTGAGACCTATACAAAGCCCCCTGATACATCAATTGCGGAACTTGTTTTAACGTATCCCACATAGCGGTAAAGAACTCTCACTTTCTACTCGGATTTCACTCTATAACTTTTTGATTTGCCCGCAACCATTGAATATCGGTATCGGTCCCTTTCCAAAAGCCCGAGTGTTTACCACTGTTGTGGACTTCCAAAGAAAGGCTTCTGATCTTGAAACAAAATCCTCTCTCGTTGACTCCGCTGGAACTACAGATTCTCGAACTGCTGATTCTCTCAACTCGACGAAAACATCAATGGAACTGTAAACTTGAACTGGCACCACTACTTTCAGGAGCTGGACCGGTGTTGGATGTTGAATGAAGTGACTTACTTTTTTGGGTAGTTCAGGGTTTGGGGGTGTTCTAGAAGATGTAAAACTTCGGTAGTGCTTTTTCACTTGACCTGGAACTGCACCTTGTAGTGGTCGACCTCCTAAGGATAGGTCATGAGCTAGGTAAGTAAGGAATAGACTGAATGGCATAATAACTTAGAAGCGGTTTCTCTAGGGTGTCGTGGTCCGGTCCAGTTTCATCCGTATTTGTTGAGTCAGTAGTAACAGAGACAAGAGAAGCTGTGTACTCTGGCTTTCATTCAAGTGTTATTCTTAGTGTAGCTCCACCGCTCCCAATAGTAATAGTCCGGAGTGGGAACTCAAGAATCCGTTGTTCGAGCAAAGGATACAAGAAAATCCGCCGTATCAGGTAAGTCCGCAGGATACCAAGCCAAAGAATGCCATGACCCTTGAAGAATTGAGTTAAAGTATTGCCATGCCCAGGTCCAAAGAATGTAGTTCCGCTCGCGTTAGGAGTTTCCTATTTCCATGAATGAGCCAGAGTTTCGGTCGGCACCCGCCAGTTGAATCTGTATTAGTTGCCCTAGATTGAAGTTGGGGCTGGCTGTTGAATCAGTTCTACTCCGAGTGGAATCAGTGTTTGTAGTAGTGACTTGGCGCCTACTTGCTTGCTTGGCCCGGGATTTGCGCTGCTATGAGAAAGATTTGCTTGTACATATCCGGCGAGGGATGATTTCTTGCCTTCATAGAGACTCATTTGCGCCTGCCTTCTGGGAAAGGGACCGATGGCTAGGATTGGTCCTTCTGTATCACCACCTATCAAACATTATGTACCTAACCTCATATGCCACTTACCTTAGTGCTTGTATGTACAAAGAAAGGAAAGGATCCGCTGTGAGATGAGAATGAAAGTAAGGAGGTAGGTTCTCAATACAATATATATAAAGGAGGTAGGTTATCCAAATCAAGATATCTCTCTTCTTCCAGTAGCCAAGGGTTCGTTTGTCAAACTATAGAAAACATACATACGAACTTAAGGCCTTTGCCGGCATAAAGAAAAAGAAAGGCCGCAGGATGAATTAGAAGGAAGAAGTCCCCCTATCATAACAAGAGATATGGAGTCTCATGATATGCTGGAAGTGTTTTTTGATCAGAGTGATGCCTGCCTTCAGTCTTAACTTCAAGCCTTTGCTTTGGGCTTACTCCAAAAGGAAGCCTGGACTTTTGTCATTTCGCATCTTGGGTGTGGTGAACTAGTTTGTTAGTTTGTTTTACAATCTCTTCTTCCTTCTTATGCAAGACCGCTATTATTAGCTTTTCAATCAAGATGAACTTGAGATGCTGGGACAGATTCCTTTACCATACAACGATGACATCGCTTTGACCGATGGGTGCAGGGAGGGCGGACGACTACTGCCGTACTGATACGCTAGAACAAGGTGGGTTTGGTCAGCTTGGGCATATTTGTATAGACCTGCACTAATGCGATGCTGGAATCATAATCAAGACGCTTCCTAGGCATATCGTATAGACCTGCACCACCGGAGAGACTAATGCGATGCTGGAATCATAATCAAGACACTTCCTACTAGTTTCGGAGAGGTGCCCGTCCTCTTTCTGCCTGCTGAAAAAAAGAGATATGCGCCCTATTAGCACGGCTCGTACGCTGGAGCAATAGATCAGCGTGCATACATTTCTTTCAACGTTACTTATGACTTTCCCACCAGGAACTAGCTAACCTGACGCGACACCAATGACTTAAGTGCACAGGACTCGGTCTCTTTTTCTATACTCAACAAGCATTAACAATAAGTGGGCCTGTCTTCAGTCGACAAAGGATTCTTCGATTGTAAACTCGCTACGCTTGAACTCAATGGAAATTGCAACTCCATTCGATTCCACATAAGATGAGTTTACCTTAGCTTAAACAACGATAAGAGAACTCCTTACTGAACGTCTTTCGCCTGCACCCTCCGGAGTTACCGACCACTACAAGGGAAAGAAAAGCACCCACCCGAACGGAACTCCCGTACGTAAGCTTCAGATTGGAGTCTATCAGATGTCTCTCTATAAGAGATAGAAGATATTCATTTAAGAGCACTTAGAGCTGCGACTCTCTCCTCTCCACGAAACTCATTAACAGAGACCATTGCTCGAATTAGAGTGAGGCTGTCAACTGCCCCAACCCAAGAAAGATTCTTTTAAGACAAGTCACATTCAACAAGTAGTTGAGTTACTGTTTTCGGCTAACGTGCGTGTAGGTTATTTTGAGTCTCAAAGCACAGCTCCCAGGTCTATATGAACTCAATTCAGTACTTAGCGCACCCAACAAGCAACTCTACTTTCTTAATTCGAATGGAGGATTTTCTTTCTTCTTCTTCTTATCCCGAACATGCAAGGTAAAGCCAAGCACTCTATTCTTTGTACCGGTACCGCTGCTACCTCATCATTTACAGCTGACCTCTGACTTTCACTTTGACCTTTATACTTCCATCTTCTAGCTTGTGCAGTTCCTAGGATAGCTCCAAATTCCATTCTGTACTTTTTGGGGGCTTTGGAGTGCCCTATCCTGTTATGCTCTAAAAGCGGAATTGACTGATCCTGCCTTTGCTGTATAGATTAAACAAGGGATGAAACTCAAACTAGGAATTCCATAAGCGCATTTTCGCACAGCAGATTCTCTTACCGCAACACGAGCACCCGAATCAAGTTGAAGCGCCTTTCGCCTGTCCGGGGTAGGAAGAAGAGAAGATACTGTATCCAGGGAATAGGATAACCCATGTGCAAAGCAAGAAACCCATAACTAATGAATGAAGTGCCAAGCTACGTAACAAAGAGTTCAGAATAGTAGGATGGATCTTAGGCAGGAGCTGGAGAATCATCAAGATTAGGAGCACGGGTCCGGGGGTATTTACGATGATTCTTTACCTGGGCGCAAGAGATGGATTCCACTAGCACTTCGATATGCAATATACGCGTACCCAAAGTCATAATGGAATTTCGATCTCGAAGGTAAGAATGGAATTCCAACTCCAAAAGGGGTAATTGAGCTCCCGCTGAGTCAACTCTTCGATTCATTTATTCACTGGATGTAGATGTCAAGTAGGAATAGAAACTCCTTGAAACTCCCTTCCCGTCAACAACTCCCTTACCGTTTAGGCAATCATCATTCATTGAATCTGAAAAGAGAAATAAGTAGGATGGATCTTAGGCAGGAGCTGGAGAATCATCAAGATTAGGAGCACGGGTCGGGGGTATTTACGATGATTCTTTACCTGGGCGCAAGAGATGGATTCCACTAGCACTTCGATATGCAATATACGCGTACCCAAAGTCATAATGGAATTTCGATCTCGAAGGTAAGAATGGAATTCCAACTCCAAAGGGGTAATTGAGCTCCCGCTGAGTCAACTCTTCGATCATTATTCACTGGATGTAGATGTCAAGTAGGAATAGAAACTCCTTGAAACTCCCTCCCGTCCCTTACCGTTTAGGCAATCATCATTCATTGAATCTCTCGCGGACAGCAAACACAGATTACTTTCACACAGCTCATTCTGAACCGCTTACTCCAGACTATCCTCTCTTTTCAGTGAAGAATGCCATTGAGCCGCTGACTCCAGACTATCCTCAAAGAATGGAATCTCTCGTCTCGCGGGCGGAGAAACTAGAATAATTATGAATCGACAACACTTGCACCGCATTAGGACTTAATAAGCACCGCACTAGCTTAAGCTGTTTCTTCAGAAGGAAAACTCGGCTCTCTTGCTTAGCGCCCAGCTGCTGCTTTTCCTATCACTTTGGCTACTGTAGCATGATCCTTAAGTATAGTTATAGAAGCAACAAGCTATGTAAGTACAAGAGCTATGTAAGTACAAGGATCGGGCTGGCTGGCTGTAAACAAACCCAGAGAGTAGCTTCACTATATGACACCGGGAGTGAGGGCAATCAGATCCTCTGAACCAGCAACGGAATCCGAAGTTATGGTTTTGTAAACGAGATCACTAGATGAAGCAACAGATAGATATGTATCCGACATAAGATGGTGGAGCTGGTGTGGTGAGGAAGTCCCTGTGTGCTCAGTATCTTGACTTTTTGTTCTATACCATATGTTGCCCTCTTCCGGCTCTGAGACCGATACTCGACCTTTGTTATCTTAGCTAGCCTAGCGGGGAGCTTACTTGATACTTCATTAGGTAGGCAACCATGAAGTGGAATTCGGTAGGCAACCATGAAGGGTAGGTAGGCAACCATGAAGTGAATTAGGTAGGCGCGTCAAGAAGAGGTTGATCGGGATCTTTAAAGTATACTAGCAGTTCTTCACTTTCTTGTCGTGGAGATAGGTTCGGTGCTATAGTTTCATCTCGAGTGGAATTGTCAAAAGAATAAGGATCAGATGCATAAGAAGCAACTGCACAAGCTGCGGAAGAAACAACAGCACAAGACTAAGCAAGGGCGACTACTCTTAAGTAAGATCAGTATGAAGAGTCAGAACGCAGGTCTATGTTCTTAGGCTCCAATTCATTTCTACATCCGATAAGTAGGGTTTCATAGGTTATTTGCCATTAACGTAGTTGCACCTCTGTTCAAGGACTATAAATAAGGGTCATACTTAACGCTTCCTTCAGTCAACCAGTAATCTTTCTTGCGCTGAGTAAACTAAAAGACGAATTGCATCTTGAGATTAGGCTTCCGATCCTGAAAAGAGCTGATTGAGAGTCACCAACAACAAGAACGGAACTGGACTTTCCGCTTGCAGTTGACTCTAAGACACTTCCAGCAAAGAATAAAATTGAGGCCTTGGTACTACAAAGCTAATTAACGAACTTTTACTGGATACCCCAAATCAGAGTATTTGTACTAGACTTCCCCTCACTAACAAACCATCAAGGGAACAAGCTTTGGATAGGAACCAGCAAGGGAACAAGCTTTGGAATAATAGAAAGTTGCACCCGACGCGGAATCTAATGTTTTCTTTCTTTCCCCGCTGCTGAGACTTTCATAGCTGCTGACTTTGGCACTGAATCACTTCCCGCTTCAACGACACGATGACGAAAACACATTTGAGCGAGGGGATTTTCACAAGTTATAACAATTCCTTTCGACTATGACAATTGATGCTTTCATCGAGCGGCAGGAGCCCCGGTCAATCGTAGCTACGTTCAGCTTGAAGGTAGAGCTTTTCTATAAGGGCAAGGCAAGGCTCACTGTTATTAAGCTCAAATGTCATCAAGGTCCAGAAATAGAACTCTATGACAAGGAGCGTAAGGCAGGACTTCAGCAACATATAGGGAAGCCTCGAGACAGCCAATCTGGAATAATAGAAAGTTGCACCCGACGCGGAATCTAATGTTTTCTTTCTTTCCCCGCTGCTGAGACTTTCATAGCTGCTGACTTTGGCACTGGAATCACTTCCCGCTTCAACGACACGATGACGAAAACACATTTGAGCGAGGGGATTTTCACAAGTTATAACAATTCCTTTCGACTATGACAATTGATGCTTTCATCGAGCGGCAGGAGCCCCGGTCAATCGTAGCTACGTTCAGCTTGAAGGTAGAGCTTTTCTATAAGGGCAAGGCAAGGCTCACTGTTATTAAGCTCAAATGTCTACGAGCAGCCGATAAAAGTATTCAGTGTCATTTGCCATAAGATTTGTTGACCCTGGCTTTGATACAGAAGCTGGAGAAGGAGATTAGATGAGCACAAGTTTCAGGTCGAGGAAGAATAAAGTACTGGCTGCAAGCTTGAGTGGAGGTAAGTTATTCTTATTGGAATACCGGGTAGTCCTGTTGAATCAGTAGTTGTTGACAGAGTGAGATTCGAGGTACCTGTTCTTGCTCTTGTTGAATTCCTATACGAGGGTGGGCTTACTTAAAGGGGCAAACTGAATCGGTAAAGGTAACTGAGTGAAGACTCACTTCGGGGAATCGGTGGGCCAGGGAAGAAAGAGAATCCGCATCAGTAGCCGTTGCTTGGCTGCTTGGCCCAGTATAATAAGATGGGTTTGGTGCTAGTGTTGTCGATGAGCGGTTCGAGACCATGCTTAGAGTAGAGAATTTCCAGTATCAGGAGCTGAGGCAGTGAGAAAGTCATCCCGAGTTTACAGAGAAGAGAGATGGGCAGTTGAATCCCGAGTTGAATACCTTGCTTCATCTGTTATCCCATAAGAAGAAGAATCAGATCCAGATTTACTGAACCTTCTTAGTAGCAAGTTTAGCCCAACTCTATGCCTAACCACTCCAGTTCTTGTTTAATACCGAGTTGAATCCTATGATGATCAAAGTTGTAAAGGTATCAATTCCGACTACCTTGGTTCATTCTGTTACTTATGAGTGAAATTCTTTATTAGTGGCAATAGGTGTATACGAGTGGTCCAGAGCCATTACTTTATTTGTAACCTGAGGATAGGTAGGCAATATCAGAAGATTGGTCATATCATATCCCTGACTTATTGACCAATACCTCGGAAGTCGAGAGGTCGGGTGCCAAAAGGACTTGGTAATAAAGGAAGGAACCATAAAGAAAGGAACCATAAAGAAAGGAACCATAAAGAAAGGAACCATAAAGAAAGGAACCATAAAGAAAGGAACCATAAAGAAAGGAACCATAAAGAAAGGAACCATAAAGAAAGGAACCATAAAGAAAGGAACCATAAAGAAAGGAACCATAAAGAAAGGAACCATAAAGAAAGGAACCATAAAGAAAGGAACCATAAAGAAAGGAACCATAAAGAAAGGAACCATAAAGAAAGGAACCATAAAGAAAGGAACCATAAAGAAAGGAACCATAAAGAAAGGAACCATAAAGAAAGGAACCATAAAGAAAGGAACCATAAAGAAAGGAACCATAAAGAAAGGAACCATAAAGAAAGGAACCATAAAGAAAGGAACCATAAAGAAAGGAACCATAAAGAAAGGAACCATAAAGAAAGGAACCATAAAGAAAGGAACCATAAAGAAAGGAACCATAAAGAAAGGAACCATAAAGAAAGGAACCATAAAGAAAGGAACCATAAAGAAAGGAACACATAAAGATTATAGGAAGAAATGCATGAGTTGGACAGTTTCTAGTTTCCATGATCTATTTCCCATCCAACCACTACAGTGATGTGATAGTTCATTTGTAGTGTATACCTTGACCCAGGAGTTAAATCATATCTTTCTTCCCTTTCTTCTCCACTTTAAGAACTACTTGGAGCGGGAAAGTACCTAAAGAGACTCTACTCAAGCTCGCACCGCCCTCACTCACTCCACTAAAGAGCTACAGCGGGACAAGCCCATTCTCTATGACAAGGAGCTAGAGCGAATGAAGTAAAAGCATAAGAATCACCTACTGAAAATTGAACTAGGGATTCCACTTATTCACAAGGGGACTCGTATCCGAACCGAAGTTTCACCGCAAGAACCCTGCTTCACAGCAACACCGCTAAGTCTAAGTGGGCATTTAAAAAGATATTCTTCCTTTGATCTTTCGAGTTTGTATATAAATACGTCATATTTGCCCTCTTCTTCTCAAATTACTGGGATCTCTACTAAATCAATAAGCTTAACGGCTCACTCAACTGGCCAATACTGAATTGCTTCCGCTTCGGGATCTCTACTAAATCAATAAGCTTAACGGCTCACTCAACTGGCAATCAATACTTAATTGCTTCCGCTTCTATATGGGATGAAACAAGAACGTAACTGGAATTTCCTCACGAAACTTTGCCTTCTGAACCGCTGGTAGCTGACTTGGGCACTGCTTCTTTAGACTCTCCCACTTTATGAAGAAACGGAACTTGTTGACCCGAACCCGACAAGCGTATACTGTTCAAACTGCCAACTACTCTACGACTTGCTACCCGTAGCAGCTCCTTAATTCTGTATTTAGAGTTAACCCTTGTGCCTTAGTCAGTTAGCGAGCTATTGCCTGTGCCAACAACTAACTACTTTACCTAAACTCAGATAAGGCAGCTAAGCTAGGAAGGAGGATGTTTACTACCCTCAGCTACTAGAGCAACAAATACAGGTCATCCATAGTATACAAGCCATCAATAATAACAGAATGAGGCTCTTTGAACAGTTTTTCTTCTGACTTTAGAGTTTTCTACCTGAATGAAGTGTTTGTAGCCCGAGTTAGATGAGATGGAGGCAAGAACGGAATTGATATTAAGAAAGAAAGGTCACTGGAATTTAAGTAAAGAGTGCAGAAGCTATACAGCTTGTTTCATTCGCCTTAGGGAGGGAAGGTATCAAACTACTGAGCTATATCCAGTCACTCACAACTACTAACATACGAGAAAACCGGAACTTGAACCTCCACTTTCAGACTTTAGGAGAGGAGCGAGCTGCTTGTTTCATAGGGATCTCCTTCTTATAAGAATTACATTAAAGTAGAAGAATTCCCCAGGAGTGTTAAATAGGAAAGAATCGTTTTTTCTTGCGCAGGAAGGAGGAAAGTGGACTTCTCCTCCGGAATTAGCAGTGCCAGGAAAGTAGACCAGACCACTAAGCCCACAGAATGAAACAAGTAAACCAACGCGAGTAACAGAACTCTCTGGAACTACCCCCAATAGTAAGTAAACCACCTAACCTTAGTAATAGGAATGAAACGAGCCCTATCCCTAGTAAAGTCAGTCAACAGCGCCCTATCCCTATCCGAGTCACAGAAGTCAACAAGCCATACCCCTGAACAAAACAATGGATACAATTCATTTCACCCTGCTCTTTTCTCCTTATTGAATGGAAAACACATTCTCATTCTGCTGCGGACTTGATAACGTAACTTGCATTTCCAACAGAAACAGAATTCACTGGCACTGTCAATTTCTAAACGGAACTGTCTGAAGTCAACTACAAATCATCTACTTCCCATCCCACTGGCAGCTTACAGCCTTCCTTCAATTAAACAAATCATTCAACGGATTGCCTGCACAGATGCTATATCACCTTTTTGTAGGGCTTGTCTCACAGCGATAGCAAAGGAACCATCAAACTCAGTTCTCAAGTAGGGTGCAAGCGGGGAAGAAAGAGAATCACCAGTTCTACATCGTGTTTCCTAGCTTAGCTCCCTTATCTGAGTTTAGGTAATTATAGATGTATTAGTTGCATAGTCAAGGGCAGAAAGAGGAGACTCTAAGCCAACAACAGGGCAGACTAAGGACGGACATACTATAGATGTATTTCTGACTTGCTATGTGTTTGTGGAGCCAGCTGCTGGGTTCAATTCATTGGAGCAAGAGTGAAACAAACAAAAACGGCCTTTTTTCCCGGCATATAATAGCACTACGAAGTGTTCCCTTGCCAAACCTGTAGAGTAGTAAAGAGTACAGAGCCATAACAGTTGTAGTTGCCCTTATATTAAGTCGGTATCGGAGCCATAGGTCAGAGGTATAGGATCTCGGAGTTTTGGTAAGTCTTCTAAGTATTAGTTCAATTCATAGTTTAGAGGTTAAGAGTAGAGATCAGCTCTTGAAGTTTCAGAAAGTCCGGTCCGGCAAGCGTATACTAGGAATCCTAGCTCCTATATACAGAGAAAGAATGAGACAAGCAAGTAGAAGAATGAAACAATAAATAAAGAATAGAATATAAGAAGAAAGAATGAAACAATTACTCTCACTTTACTTTCATACCCAACTAGTAACTACGTCAGTGTAGCGGCTGTAACAAGTAAGTTATTCTAATGAGTTTTTAGCCAAGTCCTGTTTTCAGCTTAAGGAGCTGTAACTGTGCACTTCAATAATTGGCGCGGTAGGAGCCCCGGTTTGAGTTGCTAGTTTTGAAGCCGCCCCGGGAGTAATAGGCCTGTAGTTCCCTTGTGATATTAGTTGCATTCCAATCTAATCTTTGTGCCCGGAGTTCTGGGTATCCCGACGAATAGTTTCGGGGGAGCTAGTACTGGATAAGAAGACATATTGTATTGGGTAGCTGAACTATGTCCCTATCGTGCTCAATCAAATCAATAAGTAGAATGGAAAAAAGGGAGAGTCGCCTGTTGCTCAAGAAAAGAAGTAGAAAGTGTTTTTTCAGGTTATAGGTCAATAGAAGTCACAAGGCCTGTATCTCGTCAGAAAGTGGAAAGTCAAGTATCTGGGCTGGTTTTTGAACCCTTATTGTTAGACGGCAAACTCACTATCCTCGCGTAGTAGGGCATTTAAAAAGAGAAGAATCTTATATAGTCGACTTCACTCGAACGGAATCTTCTCTCATAGACAACTTGACGCACCCGAGCAAAACACTTTAGGAACCTAACAGCTAACCCCTCTCCTGTTACAAAGTTCTATACAATGCTAGTGAACGCTAGATGAGATTCCATTCCGTTTGTTCAGTGAAATGAGTAAGAAAACGCAAGGGAACTAGCACCCGAACAGAACTTGAGAATAGAAACATCATTACATCGCACAGTAGCAGATCCAACTTATTATCTTGAAACTAATCTGAAAACTAAAACGACATTTGCTTTTCCAACTAGTTAAGAAGCAGAAGATCCTTCGCCAGCGGATTCGAATTCTCCAGTTTATGCTTTTGCCTCTGTAAACCCGGATTGAGTATAATCTATGGTCCACTTGGGCTAATAAGGATAATACCGAAAAAGCCTCTGTTACGTCTGTAGAAATAATGGAAAGGTCTAGGAAAGATGTCTTTGCGCTGTTGTATTCCTATTCTTTCTTCGTCAAGAGCCAAATCAAATCATTTCACTGACTGGTATAGATTTCGTTTGGGAAACTACTAGCATAGGTAGCTTTCATCTACTCATAGGAAGGAATATGCTTAGCCGACGAACTCACTATCTTCGCACCCGGAACCGGATACTGATTGACTTGCACTGGAGACAGTTCTCTTTCCACTTTACCGCTACATGGGCTATCTGAAACTACCAACCTTAAAAGATACACCTGAGCAGCACCTTTTTCTTACCTCGACACGGATTTAAGGCCTGGTTTGGTCTACCGCTCGACTTCTGTGCCAACTCCTAATACGTATTTTGATCCAGATCTTCGAGACTTCACAAGAACCAGAAGAATGAGATACTTCCTACCCATTAGAGACTGCCCTGCCTACCTAAGAAGAATAAGATACTTACTATACCCATTAGAGACTGCCTACCTAAGAAGAATAAGATACTTACTATACCCATTAGAGACAAGAAGAATAAGATACTTACTATACCCATTAGAGACTGCCTACCTAAGAAGAATAAGATACTTACTATACCCATTAGAGACTGCCTACCTAAGAAGAATAAGATACTTACTATACCCATTAGAGACTGCCTACCTAAGAAGAATAAGATACTTACTATACCCATTAGAGACTGCCTACCTAAGAAGAATAAGATACTTACTATACCCATTAGAGACTGCCTACCTAAGAAGAATAAGATACTTACTATACCCATTAGAGACTGCCTACCTAAGAAGAATAAGATACTTACTATACCCATTAGAGACTGCCTACCTAAGAAGAATAAGATACTTACTATACCCATTAGAGACTGCCTACCTAAGAAGAATAAGATACTTACTATACCCATTAGAGACTGCCTACCTAAGAAGAATAAGATACTTACTATACCCATTAGAGACTGCCTACCTAAGAAGAATAAGATACTTACTATACCCATTAGAGACTGCCTACCTAAGAAGAATAAGATACTTACTATACCCATTAGAGACTGCCTACCTAAGAAGAATAAGATACTTACTATACCCATTAGAGACTGCCTACCTAAGAAGAATAAGATACTTACTATACCCATTAGAGACTGCCTACCTAAGAAGAATAAGATACTTACTATACCCATTAGAGACTGCCTACCTAAGAAGAATAAGATACTTACTATACCCATTAGAGACTGCCTACCTAAGAAGAATAAGATACTTACTATACCCATTAGAGACTGCCTACCTAAGAAGAATAAGATACTTACTATACCCATTAGAGACTGCCTACCTAAGAAGAATAAGATACTTACTATACCCATTAGAGACTGCCTACCTAAGAAGAATAAGATACTTACTATACCCATTAGAGACTGCCTACCTAAGAAGAATAAGATACTTACTATACCCATTAGAGACTGCCTACCTAAGAAGAATAAGATACTTACTATACCCATTAGAGACTGCCTACCTAAGAAGAATACAACTATACCATTAGAGACTGCCTACCTATATAATACACTAACTATAGAGATATAGAGACAAAAGGATGGAATTAATGGAGATATAGAGAAAGAAGGGATGGAATTCATAGAGAAAGCACCGTAAAGATCAATTCACAAGCTATTGGGTCGATAAGCACCGTAAAGATCAATTCACAAGCTATTGGGTCGATAAGCACCGTAAAGAGAAATTCACATAACAAGCTATTGGATCGATAGAGAAAGCAAGCACCATAAAGATCAATTCACAAGCTATTGGGTGGATAGAGTTAAGAACAGCAGAGTTTCGAACAGCCTGGCTTACTTATGCCATAATAAGGGAGATTCGTGAGGAATCAACTTATGTTATAGAGTCGAGTCGATCCACTAAAGTAGTGAGCAGCGGTGTAGCATCAGATCCAAAAGCTCAATATTTTGCTTTTTCTTATCTTATGGAGAAAAGTACTTTTCCATTCTTATCTAATCTATTTATGTCTCTATTATCTAATCTATTTATGTCTCATATATTCCACCGAGATAGTGACCTTTCAACAACGAGATAGTGACCTTGTCTCATATATTCCACCGAGATAGAGTAACCTTTCAACTCATTTGAACACACGGGCACACACACACTTGATATAGTCTCTAGGGGCGAGAGGGGACCCAAGGTAGCACTTCTCTTCTATTTACTTGGAGGCTGCTCTGGCAACAACAGAGAGAGAAAAGATGATCAGTAAGGGAAGAAGGTAGCAAGCATAGAGTTTAATGTGAGTTGACTTCAATTATCTCAATAAAACATTAGTGCAATATGATCGAATTTAGTAACAACACTCCGAACTCCTACATCACATATCGGCACCCTATACCAATACTAACGCTTAGGGAAGCCAAGTTTCGACAGTTTTCTTGATACGCAACTTTCCACTTCACTTTCGTTGTTACTTAATACTTCTTTCTGTTGCATTAACAACAACAGTAGGTAGGGCCAGTGCTAACCCTACCCTTTATTCTTATTCATTTGCATCTTGAGGACATATGAGATACCCACAGAGCTGTATTTTCATATAGATTTAGAGGGCAGGGCTTATTCCCGAGAGGCTGGAGTTTTCGCGGTAACATCTATAGATTTAGAGGGCGGTATAGATTAGAGGGCGGAGCAGAGCTTATTTAAGAGAGGGAGGAGTTCGGTACCTTTCCTTTCTAAGAGAGGGCGGAGTTCGGTACCCTTCACATTAGTATTTCTAGCGGGTGATTGATTGATTGAGCTTTCGAACAAGTAGCAACGTAGAAAACGTCGGTGACTCAGAAATCCGAATGTGATTCCGAGCCCAGCCCAGCCCAGATAATTCAGTAATAGCAGTTAGGTTACATAGAAATAATAATAGGATTCTAAGTAAAGTGAGTATTAGCAGTTGGGTTACATAGATGATTATGGAATCTGTGTCTTCTATTTGCATTCGAGTTTCCAGTGTTGTTTACTTCATTACTATACTTATAGTTACTTTCTTATACATTTCTTTATCGGATAGGCACACGAGACTTCCGAGGCTCCAGCGTCTCTCTAAGAAGTATGTTACACCGCCCCTTCTTCTTCATCGTAGGTATTAATCTAATCAATCTGGGGCTTTCGCTTAGTGTGGTCGATTCGATACGTTCTTTCTTATTTACTAGAGCCGAGCTAGCAAACAAAAGCAAAGCAGTAAAGAAGAGCAACCATCCACGATATGAGTTCTTAAGGTCAAGTATAGAAAAGAACTAACTAACACCGTTACACATTATGGATTTGGATTCTTCTAGTTTGGGATGCCTTAGCTTATGTTTGTTCGTGTGGTGCATTAGGAGTTTTCACAAACAGGGACTTCTGTGAGTTCGAATGAAAAGTGAGCTTTGAAGTCCGCTGTAAGGTACGGTAAGGAAATGGTAGAAATGCTATTCCAGCGGTGAGTTCAAGTAAACAAGCTATATTGTTGGTTCCCTTGGGCTACGGGCGCTGTCAGGTTAATCAATCACATAATAGTTAGGAGTGAGGTGACTCTCTTCCAATTCTAGTTTAGGAGTTCTATTCCGCTCGCTAACGCTTACCTTCTCTTTTTCGCCGGCAAGCTTTTCAGCAGGAAGTAAAGGAGAAGTCAAGATCGGGATCATAAGTAGCAAGCAATTCTGAAAGTTCTGTGAATAGTTTCCGTTTCCTCCCAACTAGCAGACAAGTAGAACTAGTAGTGGTAAGTCAAGTAGGAAAACTGGGATTCTCGCCTATCCGATGTGTTTAGTAATAAAACTGGGATTATAGCCGGTAGTTACTTGTCTCTTTCGAATCTGGATATTTCTATAGGATGACACTGAACTTAACTTAGGATGCATGGAACCTAGAAGACGTTACTTGCACTCAAATCATCTCTCTTTCCTTGCCTTAAATTAGGTCTGTCTTTCTCATTGCTTGGCCGCCGAGCTTTAGGATCCTTTCTGTCGACTCAATGACATCCACCCTATGACAAAAAGTCTATAACTCAGAGATAGAGTCAAGTCCTTTAGGGTTCCTGCGGTTCAAGTCGGTCGGGGATTCACTTGATTCAGGAACTGTTATAATGGGGGAGAAAGCAAGCCGAGGAATCATGTTAGAAATCGAAACAAAGCCTAAGAATGGCACAAGACCTTTTGGAGCATATGCCCGCAGTTGATCCCTTTTGCATACGACTTGATTCTTTCTCTTAACACTTCCTTTGACATTCGGTCAGTGTGCTGTTAGTCCATAGAATTGATAGGGTCTGGAACCAGCTATGAAGAAAGAGATTATTCAATGGAACAAGCCATAAGAAGAAGAACTCACGTTAGAAGCTACCGACGACGAAGAAAGCACTTGCGCAAAGCGGACTTGATCAGGTACCTCTATTCGTGATGAAAACGTAGCTATGGCTAGGCGTTAAAGTCAAGTTACGCGAGGCAGAGAGTAAGCTGTGCTTTTCCACTATTCTATATATGTTGTGGCGTATAGCTATATTCTTTTCTGAGAACTCCCGGCGCGGCTCCTCTAGTGAATTTGAGCCTAATAACGGAAACCAGCGCTCCTAATAATGTGTCCTAAGAGTAGTCGCCCTGACTTGTTCCAGAATCAAGATCCTCATCAAGATCCTAAGAGTCGTAGTAGCCCTTACTTTACTTGTTCAATATAAATGATGTTGATGACGTGAGAGTGTTGCTTTCAATTAGCGAGGAAGGAAGCAGGCAAAGCTGGATTCTTTCTTTCAGTCAGCGGGAAACCAAACGAATCGAAGCAGTAAGTCTCATGATATAATGGGGCCTCGCAAGCAAGAAACGGAGGCGCGGCTCGTCAATGGCTTGGCTTCAGGTCTATGTTATAGCTCATAGAAGCGAAGATGAGCAGGTGTCCGCTTCACTCAGGAAGAGTATACCCGACCAACTGGTACGCACTCGAAGCCTATGTTCACTAGAGCCATTTCCAAAGGTATGGTAGTGCTCTACGCATTGCACAGTTTGGATGATGAAAGTGTGCATTGTGATGGGAGCAAGCTTAAAGAGAAGGATAGCGCTTCTATTTCTTTGATGCACCATATGCTAATTGACTATAAGGAAGACTGATTCACTCGCTTTCGAGAACAAAGATTGACTGCTTCTCTACTTAACTCTTAAAGATGGTGTCTCCGGGGAAAGAGCTTCTTTATGCTTTGCTGAATGACCTCTCTTCCTTCATGAAGCTTCGGGACTCTTTCTACTTTTGAATAAGATAAGACTGTTTGTTCTCCTATAGCTGTATTATAGAAGTATGGCTCTATCCGCCGCTGGTGGAACTGGCTATCGATCCAAGGCACTTATTACTTAAAGCGTAAGCGAAGGTTCTTGAAGAACGGTACTATGTTTCAATGGTTGAGGATGCTAGGTTACCACTGGTTTGGTTCTCCAATCGCCTCTATTTCTTCTTCCTGCGCTTTCCATCTCCGTACTCTCCCAGTCGCCCAATGGGATTGATGATCAACCCGCTTTCTGTCAAGCTTTCAATTCGGGTGTCTTGATCCTTTCTTCCAAATAATGGGTCACTTGTGAAAGACAGATAGTGCGGCCGGGCCCAGCGGGCGTAGAAGGAATTGTCAGGGATTCTATTCTGCAGGAAACGTTCTATTTGCATATGCTCTCTCTCTATATAAGGGAGAAGCACAAAGAGAGTGTTGATGCTGAATTTAGAGCAGCACGGCCTGGCCTAAGGTTATGGTCAAGTTATAGGTTTTAATATAAGTATTGTCGATACAGATTCCCAGGTACTTGCTCCGGCTTTGAATGAAGGATCATCTATTCAATGTGGAGTTTCCCAACGAGGAGATGAAAGCTATTATTCCGTTTGTACCAGCTTATCCGTTTATAATATTGTCAGGCAGAGAAGGAGGTTGCTGATCGATTAGCTAATTATGCTTTTCATAGTATGGAAAGAATCTTTGTATTATCATGGGACACTTGACCATCTGAGACTATAGGTGCGGCAGGGATACTTGGCTGCTTCCCCAATCATGGGAAAAATCCGTTTCCCCACAAGAAGTAAAAGCTCGCCCCTAAGCTCTTTAGGGAAAGCCCCGCTTCGGTCCTATCATGGGAAGTTATACTTATTAGTGCATCGATAAGTGGTACCTAGATCTAACGCAAATGACTACATACTTCACCGTACCATCTGTCCACAAAGGGAGCCCCATAATTGAGTCTTGGAACCCAACCGCCGACATAATCCCGAAGCGAAGCCTAACAACATGAAACCCGCTCGACTCGTGCTTATTTCAAGGGACGCACTAGACTCACACCTCAGGATGAAACCGAACTCCACTATTCCTGCTTCATTCTCTAACTATGAAACCGAACGAACTCCACTATTCCTGCTTCATTCTAACAAAAGTCTGGGATGGCTCTATTCCCATCTGCATGAAAGAAGCAGGCAAAGCTGGATTCTTTCTTTCAGTCAGCGGGAAACCAAACGAATCGAAGCAGTAAGTCTCATGATATAATGGGGCCTCGCAAGCAAGAAACGGAGGCGCGGCTCGTCAATGGCTTGGCTTCAGGTCTATGTTATAGCTCATAGAAGCGAAGATGAGCAGGTGTCCGCTTCACTCAGGAAGAGTATACCCGACCAACTGGTACGCACTCGAAGCCTATGTTCACTAGAGCCATTTCCAAAGGTATGGTAGTGCTCTACGCATTGCACAGTTTGGATGATGAAAGTGTGCATTGTGATGGGAGCAAGCTTAAAGAGAAGGATAGCGCTTCTATTTCTTTGATGCACCATATGCTAATTGACTATAAGGAAGACTGATTCACTCGCTTTCGAGAACAAAGATTGACTGCTTCTCTACTTAACTCTTAAAGATGGTGTCTCCGGGGAAAGAGCTTCTTTATGCTTTGCTGAATGACCTCTCTTCCTTCATGAAGCTTCGGGACTCTTTCTACTTTTGAATAAGATAAGACTGTTTGTTCTCCTATAGCTGTATTATAGAAGTATGGCTCTATCCGCCGCTGGTGGAACTGGCTATCGATCCAAGGCACTTATTACTTAAAGCGTAAGCGAAGGTTCTTGAAGAACGGTACTATGTTTCAATGGTTGAGGATGCTAGGTTACCACTGGTTTGGTTCTCCAATCGCCTCTATTTCTTCTTCCTGCGCTTTCCATCTCCGTACTCTCCCAGTCGCCCAATGGGATTGATGATCAACCCGCTTTCTGTCAAGCTTTCAATTCGGGTGTCTTGATCCTTTCTTCCAAATAATGGGTCACTTGTGAAAGACAGATAGTGCGGCCGGGCCCAGCGGGCGTAGAAGGAATTGTCAGGGATTCTATTCTGCAGGAAACGTTCTATTTGCATATGCTCTCTCTCTATATAAGGGAGAAGCACAAAGAGAGTGTTGATGCTGAATTTAGAGCAGCACGGCCTGGCCTAAGGTTATGGTCAAGTTATAGGTTTTAATATAAGTATTGTCGATACAGATTCCCAGGTACTTGCTCCGGCTTTGAATGAAGGATCATCTATTCAATGTGGAGTTTCCCAACGAGGAGATGAAAGCTATTATTCCGTTTGTACCAGCTTATCCGTTTATAATATTGTCAGGCAGAGAAGGAGGTTGCTGATCGATTAGCTAATTATGCTTTTCATAGTATGGAAAGAATCTTTGTATTATCATGGGACACTTGACCATCTGAGACTATAGGTGCGGCAGGGATACTTGGCTGCTTCCCCAATCATGGGAAAAATCCGTTTCCCCACAAGAAGTAAAAGCTCGCCCCTAAGCTCTTTAGGGAAAGCCCCGCTTCGGTCCTATCATGGGAAGTTATACTTATTAGTGCATCGATAAGTGGTACCTAGATCTAACGCAAATGACTTACATACTTCACCGTACCATCTGTCCACAAAGGGAGCCCCATAATTGAGTCTTGGAACCCAACCGCCGACATAATCCCGAAGCGAAGCCTAACAACATGAAACCCGCTCGACTCGTGCTTATTTCAAGGGACGCACTAGACTCACACCTCAGGATGAAACCGAACTCCACTATTCCTGCTTCATTCTCTAACTATGAAACCGAACGAACTCCACTATTCCTGCTTCATTCTAACAAAAGTCTGGGATGGCTCTATTCCCATCTGCATGAAAAGGAAGGTGCTCCTAAACAACTTGGTAGCATTATGCTTTTTTGCCGACTTGTTCAATATTCTACTACATTGATGGAAGTTATGCCCCTCTCATGCTTTTCGGTTGCAACAACAATAGTGGTACATTCCAAGCGAAAAAGAGAATACTGCATCTTGCTATAATGGTAGTTGGATCCACATCACATAACTTATCTCATGGGTTGACGCTCTACTCAATGTTATAAGAATCCATCTTATTCCGGTTTTCTCACTCATCTGTGTTTTCATAGCTTTCGGCACCTTATCTCATCTCATTCAGAAAAGCCGCTTCTTGGTTTCTCTTTTTTCCTCCGCTTGGTCCTCCTCGTTGCTCCTATTTCTTTGTTAGCATCCATCTTTTTCCCGGTTCTGTTCCTGTTCGTGAATCACTTCTGTCCCCGTTCGAGAATCACTTCGGTTCAGCTTTCTGGCTTCTGGTTTCCTTTCATTTGCCATATATTCTTCCTTGTTGTTTTTTGACCCTTTCTCCAAATAGGTGTAACAGGGAATGGCCACATCGGATCTGTTGGCTCGGCTCGGTAAAGTAAAAGAAGAAAAAGCGACGGCTAACTCGCTACAGGCTGAAAAACCGAAATTGGCCATTGGGATTGGTGTACTGACAAGGCGGCGAGAAGAAGAATTAGCTTCCAACAATGCATCTGTTCTTTCGACAGAGAAGCACTCAACTCCGATCTGCAGATGTTTGAGGGAAGAAGAGAAGACGAGACGAGGTAAGTTAAGTCAAAATGAAATAAGAAAGATTCGGGTGACTCCCTTTCAAAGAGCAGGGCTCACGCGTCTGGTGTCCAACAAGGAAGTAGGTATCACTCTGGAGTTATAGGGTTGGTGACTCGAACTTTGCCCCGTGAATCAAGATGCTAGACGTAAAGGTTCCATTGATAAGATCTTGACAGGAAATCTATGTTTTCCGTAGTGGGTGGAGAAGGTTTCTTTCTTCACACACACCTTTGGACATGCTCATCGGCCTCCTTTCCTTTTCGAGCGCATAAGGCATGGATCTTAGAGATCTTTTTGCTGGTATCGACTAGATGGCAAAGTAGAATGAAGAGCGTGAGAGATCCGACTACTAAGGAAGAAGTAATCCAATAATAAGGAATAAGTAATCCAATAAAGTAATCTAATAATAAGGAATAAGTAATCCAATGAGGTAATCCAATAATAAGATAAGGAATAAGTAATCCAATGAGAATTGCCATTGCTGAAATCTAGAACATTCCACTTCTGCTGAATATTCATTAGAATCAAAAGCCGCCTAGATTATGTCTTTATTCTCTTTGAATCCTTAGAGCTATCCCCCGAAACGTGGATCAGATGGAAGCATTGCTTTCTACATTCACGGATTGGAGCTAAAGCCTGCGCTTGACTTGAGGTTGGCGCTATCTCAGGGCGGAGCGCACCTTAAGTTCTTGAAATAGGTTCTTTTCATTTCCAGCCCGGGAAGTATACTATTCCGAACCGAGCTCACAAGTGAACGAGATATGGAGATGGCGACCTAAAGTGGCTGTTGCCTTTCTTAGGGAAGTCCAAGATCATGGTGGATCCACAATAGAATGGTCCATTGGAAATGGAATAGCAACAAAGTTAGAAGATCTTAGCTTAGAAACCCACGGAGCGGTTGACGGCTAAAGAGACAGACCCCCTTTGATTAGACTTCCCGGGACCTACCTTGTATTGGAGATTGTTCAATCAATTCGGAGGTGAACAAGATTAGGAAGTCGTCGGGCTCCATTGAAAGAAAGTCTCCCGAAGCGAAGAGAGTGAGATCGCCCATCGCACGCACCAGTTCTAGCCAGATAGTGGATGAGCTGGCGTACTATCAAAAATCCAGATGAGTAGTTACGTTACCCGCCAGGCAATAAGTAAAGGAGCAACATTATTTGATTGATGGATAGGAGAGGCCTTGGACCACTGCCCTTCGAAGCGTTCTGGTTTTCAATTCGGGGGAGAGCAGAAAGCCGCCCTTATACTCGTTGCATTCATCTAAACCTAATGGTTGGTAAAACAATGAAAAGTGTTTTCTCTCTGATATAGGCCTGAAGTGAACTTGGGCAGAAGTGATAGAACTAGCTTCCAGTGACTCATTACCATCTTCCTGTGACTCATGACCCTGGGGGCTCGAAGTATCGCCGCCGATAGCAGTCTACTATCTTCTGTATGGAGCTCGATATAGTGTGTTTCTATAAAGTTCTGGTAATATCTCACTATCGAGTTCATCAAATGTTGACCAACGTTCGAAAGAGATAATATAAGATGAAAGAAGACCAGAGGAGAGGCCTGGCCTAATCAAGTGTTTTTCGTTAGGGAGAAAGAAAGGGCCACTACAATCAATCAGACGAGATCGAGTCATTCCCGTTTGTTTGCCAGAGCGCATTTCTTGTGGGCATTGGGCGAATCTCAAGACGCTATTAGAGTTCGGTGCGAGGTCCGTAAAGCTAGGCTCATTTATGCTCCACTCAGAGAATCCGAATGCACTGGGACACTAAGACAAGACCCTTTTGAAGAAGCTAACCCTGCCTTTCCATACGCGATGACTTTAGTTCCATGCTTGAGTAGATAGGTGGTTGATTTAGCCCAGACTTCTAACCCTATGAAACGAGATTCAAAACAACTGCGAGGATAGATAAGACAAAGTAAGAGAAAAGGCCCTTACCAGAGAGAGTGATAATCCGCTATGAGAGCGAGCACTTCTAAGTGTACAATTGTACAATAAGGAATATTCATCCTTCTGACACTTCAACATAAATAACCAGGACCGGGACCCCATCTAAAGTGTTTCTATGGGGGGGTCGTTTGCTAACTTATTCCAAATCATTTCCACTTCAGGGCTTTCCCATTCATACCGGTAGTGCAAAGCGTTCGATCAGAAAGGGAAAATCAAATGAAATCAGACAATACAAGTATAGGAAGGGGGATATTCTGTAAACCTAGGTGGGAAGTGACCTAGCCCTTCAAGTTGAAATGCCCTATGTAAGAGAATTGACTATCACACCAAGGAACGAGATTCTTATTGAATAAGCTAGTGATTAGCTGAGGCTGACAGTATAGTATCCCGGCGGGTTGACTCAACGATTGTCGAATCGAATCCACCTTACAGTTAGAAAAGGCAGAAATTGTATTAACGGGAAAAGGGGGGGCAGCGGTACAAGAAGTGCTTAGTTGAAGGTCGAAGTGGAATTACCAGTACAAGCCCAATGACCAGTCTGCTGTGATCCCTCTGCCCAGGTCCTACAGCGATAGTTTTCTTTCATTTGCTTTTGGTTGGTGGAGGATCTATGTCTTTGAATACATACCAGAAGAATCAGATCTATATCGTTATCATCCATGAAATCCGGAAACATTGTCCATCTCTTTATAGTAGGTATCTTCTCGTCTGTCTTTGTTTGATTTCTCGTCTAATGTAGGGTGAGTTACTTCTCTGGGTTCTTCTTTATCTAATAGCGTTCCGTCTGAAGAAAGACTAGTCTCCATCTTCAGTTGGGGATTCCGTCATAGGGCGCCGCTTCCCCAGAAAGCTTAGCAGCTTCCAAATCTTGCATTTCTTCACGGAGTGGAGCCATTTCATACTCCCGACTAGCCATACGCTGAGCACTTTCTTTATCTTTCTTGGTAGACTGCTGATTCCGTTAATCATATGAATTCTGCAACCACTTCAATTTCCAGTTTAGAATAGTTACATCTTTACCACCCAAGTCTATTACATGTGCCGGCTTTGTGTCTACCCAAACATTTTGCTTATTATAGACAGCTTTTTGTATCTACTTGGATTCCAAGGCTTACTAGGGCTTCCTTTTTTCGCTTACTAGGGCTTCCTTTTTTCTTGTAGTTGTTAGCAAATAATAAGTGAGATGTCATGGGGACCCGCTCCGTTCGAGACGGATTAGCGTATTGTTACTCAAACCATTTCTCAGTGACCAAGCCTTTTGATAGACCCTTTATGCTTAATGATCTTACCAGCATTTTCTGTATTTCAGTGAGAACTCTTAGGTGCTAAGAAGATGCCTTCCTTTACAAGGTGCTCCAGCTTCCACTTAGATACGGCCCAATATAGTCTCAGATCTTTCCTATTCCGCAAGAGGACTTGCTCGAATGAGAATGACCGGAGTCCGTATCATGGTAGTAACAGTCAGATCTTTCAATGTGGGGATACATATTCATACGAGCCCAAGCTGTAATATTCCAGAACGGCCGCTCTCTTTGGAGGATTCCAGTCTGACTCTCCTGTATTGCTATGGGAACTTACCATATAGTAACGCTCGCTTACCTTTTCCTCATCGAGAACACAAACCCAACATCTTGATCACAGTTCTCTTTCCCTATCGCATACCTCTGATGTAGTACTTAACAGGATTGATACCCAGTAGATCTTGAGTGAATTCGGATTTGATACACATATGACATAGCTTCATTACCAGCTTTCTAGCTTCTAGTCTTTTCTTGTAGACAAATGACACAAGTCGAAAGGACGTCGCTTTTCCTCAAACGCCAGCCGTGGTAGAATCTTTTCACCCGAGTTACGTGCATACTGAAAACTCTTAACTTCAATAAACACCCACTAATTCCCCGGTTGGAAAGATGAGAGTGTTCTTTCTTCTCTCGAAAGGGCTTCTTTAGAGTATTCGGACAGACCACATATGCCTCAATAAATCCAAATAAGTCGGACAATTTCCGGTCTTCCAAGTTGTTACCATGCCATTTAGGTTTGCCGCCCGGCATAGAACGGGTTTGCATGACAAATGGATATAGGGAGTTCACGTCATAATATAATAGAATCTAATAGAATCAATTCTTTCCATGTGTGGGATATACACATCAGCATGGCCTTCATAGTACCCACGACGAATGAATGTATCTTCGTTCGGGAGAAATATAGGAAAACTCAGAGGATCGTAATAGTTCATACGATAAATGCGCATAGCTAGCGCGGACAATGTCATGCAATCCTCGATATCCACTTTGTACTGAGAAAAATCAATCTATTGAGCCTTCAGCATAACACCACCTAAGAGACGAATATCCTGTTTCATATAATCCAAAGTGTTGGAAGCGCTTATTCAGATTCTCCACTTTTACTTGATTATGGTCGATGGAGCCTTTATAACCACATTGAGGACAATAAAGAAGTGCCAATACATCGAGATTATTAGGGAGCAGAGTTATTGAATCTCTTAGACGAAAGACCCGTTTATTTCCCCGATACACTTGGAACTCACACTCATTATTGTTCCTGATAAGAGGTTGGATGGCCCCATAAGAAACAACATATTTGATAATCCAAATACCAGCAATCGTGAGAAGTTATGAAAGTCAACTGTGACAATCTTTGTAGTAGAAGCAACCACTTCTAAACGCTCTAGAAAGTGGAACAACATGAGATTGATGACTCCTTTGTCTTCCAATTCTAGTAAAGTATAGAGTGTTGGTGCTCTAGCTCTAAGTCTGCAAGGTCTGAAAGGTAGCTAGCTCGTTGTCTGCGAGAAAGGTTCTTGGCCACTTTCATCCTATAGCGGTTGGTGCTTGTGTTGTCTAAGTTGGTGCTTGACCTGTCATCGTATTTATTTGACTTTTCTCGTATAGAATAAGATCTCAATGCAAGTTTCATCGCATAAAGAAGATAAGAAATAAGAAGGAATAGAATGATAATAAGGATCAGGTATATAAGCGGAAGATAGATCAGTGAAAAAGTATGCTGCCGATTCAATTGATTCTGACCCAAACTAAACTACCCTAAACATAAAGCAAGCAAGCGCACCCACCTTTAGTCTCGGTTAAGCCAAGTAAGCACCTTTCCTTCAGTCTTAGGGTCTCTGCTTATGCTCCGTTTTCGGCTAACGTAAGTCTTATGGAAATTTCATTATTACTGTACTTCGGACTTTCACTCCCTCTTCAAGTTATGAGCAAGTGCTGTTTTAGGGCAGAGGATTAGATGCATAAGCTATATATGGAGTAGGAACTAAAGCATCAGTTGTCTCCGGACCTTCGGTTTATAGGAGATCTGATGCCACAGAAGAATAAGTGGACTGCAAATAAGCAGGTAAAGATCAAGGAAATGATGTTTCCGTTCTCAAGTATTGTTGGGGCGCTAAGCAATAAACGAGTCCGGGTTTCGAGGCTTTGAAGCGCGTATAGTTCCTTCGAGTGTAACGATATCATCTCTTTTCTAATGCTGAGGTGAAGCTTCAAGTGAGCTCTGCGGTAGCTAATTAAGTAGAAAGTAACCACCTGCAACTAAAAGCAAGTAAATGAAGTCGAAAGGAAGGGTGTTGTCAATCATACATGAATTCTATTTTCTCTCTAATCTTCGAAATTCTTAGGAAAATGAAAATAAGTCCTGGAAAGTGAAAAAGGGGTATGGCAAGACTAACTACTCGCTGGCAGGCGTACTTCTCTTGGAACATGGAGCAAAAGCGAGCCCGAAAGCAACAAAATCCACTGGACACTTCAATTAGAATCAAAACCTTGAGTTGATTTCTGGATTACTTGATTCTTACTATAGGCATAGAAAATCGGGGCGGGCTTATGAAACACATGGAAAAAGGGGGAAATACTTCACTTTCTACCTTGTTACTAGGGGAAACCAAAAAATAAGACATCAATCCAGGTACGGTACCCTTATTTCATAGAGATGAAACGAATTGGCACTCTTACCAGCAGCTTGTAAGGTCTGTGACTCTCGCCTCTTCTTTCCACTCTATTTAAGACCAAACATCTGTTTCTTTCCAATGAAAGACCAAACGGATCTTTCTGTCTTTCCAAGCGTACTTTACCTGTGACTTGCGAACTTGTATTGGATTTCCAAGAGTCTTATACATAACTATCAAATTGTAGAATCAATGGTTTCTGGGCGTGCCCGACTATCGATCTTATCTTATCTGCCCTTCCTGACTCTCCGGGGACTCCTTGGGGGCAAGATCTGCAAAGACTATAGGGGCCTAGACACTGGAAATCAAACTTATTCCATTAGTCCCTTCTTTTTCACTAGAAAAGTGGTAGGGGAATACTAGTGCTTGGGGGCTAGCTGGAAAGATGGATTTGACTTAGATTCCTCGGACTTATGGTCAAGAAATGGGTGAGGTTCAATTGATTGTGATAGATAGGTTTTTCTCATACTATGGATATTTGGATAGGTTCTAAATGAAATAGTGTGTTTTATCAAAGGGGGGACAGGGTTCTAAGGTGCTTAACAGAAAATAAGTAAAGAGGATTGAATCATACCGCTTGCTTTAAGACTGGAAACTCTCGGACTATTATAAGCGAGCTACTCTCATCTCAAGCCGTCAGCCCTACTGCTCTAAGTAAAGTTGAACTACTCGCTGGATATACAGGAAAAGGCAAAGGGTCATCGCGCTTGCTTCTTCCTACTTACTGCAGGGGAAAGAATAGATAGGCAGCAGCTTCACACCCAAAGAGAAGCGAGCCCCCTATATCTTATATCGAGCATAGATTAGCTAAGAGAGGATCTCCCTCCCGAAAGCTTACACATCATCCTCTTTCTTGGTGCTCATTCCGAAGGTGGAAAAGGCCATATCATCATGTTCCTAATGTGGGACTTCCCCTATGATAACGGTCCCTATTTCAATCTAACGAATAAATGTCATATCTTACAAATCCGGTATGAGGCAAATGGAGAATTGGTAGTCGTCCGCTTCGTTGATCCATCCCATGCAACTCTATCTCATTGATTACCCATTAACTAAATAACTAAAAACCTCTTTGCGCCTCTGGAATAGTGTATTGGTCATCTCTATATTACTGCTTTACTTCCCCGCCCGCCTGATTCAGTGGTGGCGCCCTTGATCCAACCAAAGAAAGCGATCCAACAGGAGAGCACAGCAAAGTCAAGAAAGCATCAAATCATTCATTCTAACACCCACGCCTAAACTCAATGGAAATAAGGATTAGTAAGGAATAGTTAGTAGGGTTGGTTTTCCAACATTTCAAAGAAGAAAGCTGCAATAGAGATTCATCTTTGGGGTTGAGATCCAAGGTCTCCCTCGACACTTACTTTTCACGGTTTCCGGGGGACCTTGGACAGGCTTCAGGCGTCAAGTTCCGGGAAAGTGGAGAAGCTGGTCTATAAGCCCCTGATTCTTTCCTTGGCTTAGAGATTGGAGACTCATCTGTGTTGGTTTAAGGTCGTTCGAGCTTTTCCTGGGAGTATGGCATGGGTTACTTCCGCGCCGCCTGGTACTTTGAAAGCCGCTTTACTCTTCTTAACCAACGGGTCCTCGAACCCATAGAGGCCAATTCCCCAGCCATACCATAATAGATAGGCAGCAATAATCTAGTAAGATTGGATAGATAGGCAGCAAGAATCTAGTACTTATTGGATGGCATTCCTGGTCTAAGAACCATTTGCAGGCATTCTATCATTCTACCAAGAACCGGCATTCCTACTTTCACTTGAGCAGCGGATTTTCATACTTACAGGGCTAGGATACATCCGACTTGCTAACCTTCTGTCTCCAAATGGAAATATCTGAGTCTCAAGCATACGTGCTTACACCGGGCATAAGTGCTTCATCACTCTATTCCACTCAAATCTCTTACAATCCGCTAATCCTTCTTTTCGTCTAATGAGCTTTGCCGCGAGAGAAACAGGCTCCATCAACATTTCGACTTCTTTTGCTTTAGCACTCAATTCCTACCCGAGTTCATCAATGTTTAATGAAAGCGGGAATCTCTCCTTCTTTCGATCTTTCATAAAGTAGAAATAAATATGGAACTTTACTTTAGAAAGCCAAAACAGAAACCTGAGCCAGCTAAAGCCACCTTTCTCTTACTTGCTTGCCCAAATACTGGAAAGAAGGCCGACAGAAGACCTGCTCTAATGTAATGGATCTTTGGACTGGACAGTAAAAGGAATATGGTAAAGGCCGGTGATGCATGATGAGTCTGAATTCAGAAATCAAGAAATGGGTTCGGTCTTCTCCACTGGAAGCAGTATTCAAGGAGAACAAACACCCTTTACTGAGGGACCTTCATACCTGGCAAATACATAAAGGATAAGATCAACGAATGAGAATTGAATCACATTCCAGCGAGTGAGTCTTATAGTGGAGGGGAAGGTACATGAAGTGAGGGTCACTAGCTTTTCTACAGGGTATGGGCCCCGCCCGTGAAGCAGTTCTTTTGGATAAGGCTTTGAAAGCATAGCCTAGTAGAACAAGACTGGAGACTGGAGCCAGAATCTATTTCTTTCTTTGGCTTGCTCATAATACGGCGTATTAGACTCAGACTCATAACGGTATGATGCCCCCCCTTTACGAGTTATCAGATCGAGGAACAATCCATCTTACTGTGAGTACTCTTTATATAGGTCCGATCGGCGATCAGTGCCCTCCTACACTCTCTCTGCCTTTTCTCTCCACCTATCTTCCTGAGGGTAATAGGGATGCCCCTAATTTGGGGAATCAGATGAATCCATTCAGTCAAAGAGATATTACTCATTCGATTCAGCCCCCTTTTCTTATCGCATATACTTCTCAAGCTTTCCTCGCCGCTCTTTATTCTCCTTGTTATCATCAATCTTGTTGTACCTATAGGCATAAACAACAGCAGAGATTTTGGAATGTGAAGGAAATTCTCTTATGGCCATCCGCTGACATCAAAGAACCTAAGCCGATGTAAAAGAACCCGAGCAAGTGCCTTTTTATCAGGGAAAGTTGGCTATCAAAGAAAGAGAAGAGGGGATGAGATAGCAAGAGAAAATAGAGGAGCATTGTATATCAAATAAAACGGACTTGAATCCCTAGTTTCCCAATCTAGCTACATTGACCACATTCATTCGAATATAATATAGGAGGCGCGGATTTGGACAAATCAAGAGAAAGACAAGACCGTATAAGGCTAAAATACGAGCATTCCATTCTTTCTATCAATGTTCTTCGGGGATAGCTTATACTTTTGATCTGACTCAAGAAATGACTTTCGAATAAGGCGCGCCCTTCAAGATCTTTAACATCCTATAAAAGAGAAATCACAAAATGAGAGTCTGGGGCATACATATGCTATTGAGAAGAAAGAAGAGATGTTGGTACCGGTTGCCGATGAGCCCCGCCTATACCGTAGTGAAGTCTGATTCCCCTACTAATATGAGAAAGGAACTATTCCTATAATCATAAGAAAGGAGCTATTGGTAACAGCCTATATTAACTACACAACTACCAGCCTGGCACTGCTTCTCTTAAGTCTCGCTACCTTTGCTTGAAACCCGATACTAATTCCTTTCACCAGAATGCACCTATAGCACAAAGATAAACCCTCTCATCTCAAGTAAGGATACCGGGCTAAGTGAATAAGGAGACCTTTCTAAGCGAATAAGCGCACTACTACTGGGAGGTCGTAGCGCTAGGCAAGTGGGTCAGCGGGCAAGTTAGAGATAGCTACAAGTCAGGGTGTTGGGTGCTCAGAATGCAACGTATAGGTAAGGCTCGGTTTCTTCGACAGATAAGCCTTTGGTTAGGGTTTGTTTGGGCCTCCTCTGGGCTTAGGTCTGCTCTGCTGCTACTATTGAGTGGAATTCCTTATATCAAGTTGAATCCCTGGGACCTTACTTCATTCTGTATTTTGACCTTTCCAGAAAGAAACTAGTGCTAGCTAGAACCTCACTACTGCTCCCAATGCCTGCCGCTTTGAAGCCTGAAATCCCCTTTTCCTATTCTATGACTAACGATCCGTAGCCTAGCCTTCCTTGCTTGCGCAAAAAGAATCGACTGCGATAGAACCGGCCGTTCAAAAGGAAGCAGCAATTGGTTCTTCAAGAAGTAGTGCTCCAGAAGTGCTTGTGCGTTGGCTTACTGATTGTCCTGTCGGAGCAAGCTTTCTGTTCAAAAGGGAAGCTCCGTTGGGTCAAGTAGTACAAGAGAACAAGATAAGGGAACAAGCAACTGCTTATTACAATGCGTATTACAATTCCAGTTTTCGGGATATGGGGTTATATAACAACTTGGTAGTCTGGGTAAGTCAGAGAGATATTCCATTCCTGTAGTTGTCCAGAGAGATTCAATTAGAGCAAGGGAATAAAGAGAAGAATAGTCTAAAGCAGGTCCACCAGGTCAAGTAGAAAAGTACGTATCCATTGATTCTTCCGGTTAAGCGGAAAGCAAGTGTCCAACTACATATTACTCGCCCAATCAAAGTGTCTTCGCCTAAACTAACTGTTGCCTAGGCAATAAGCAAAGGAATCACAAAGATGAGCAACGGAATGCAAATATCAGAAAGACTTCCTTCTGTTGTCAAAAGAATGGTTTCCAGGTTGAATGCGAATAAGAGATTCATCCCCATCTTTGAAGGCTTGAAGGAATATCCGATGTTAGCAGTAAGGGTTAGGAAATGCGTCTGTCTTTCGGCTTAGTCGATCAAAGAGTAAGCTTTCCCTATCAGCTGTAACTATCTATTTCTTTTTAAGAGAAGAAAGATATAGGTGCTTAATAGAAGAGAGGTTATTGGCGGTAGCGGCCTGTTCTGTTGTCGACAAGAGAGATAGATTCAATGTTGCAGTGTATTTATAAGATATAAGATAAGCGAAATCCAATCTCAAGTCAGCAGCACTAAGTTAATACAAGGGGGGTCGGTTCTATTCTTTATTTGATACTTTCCAGAAATAGGCTTCTAGGTGGATTTACTACTTATGAGTGGATTTCCGACTTCTGACCCACCGAGTTACTATTAATGATCGCTCGCTTACAGAACGAGTGGTTGCATGATCGTGATAGGTGAGGTGTTTCTGTTTCCCGGGCTTGCTCCTTTCAAACCTATATGTGCTATATGTGGTCCCGCCTTTCCTGCCTTTCTTTGTTCAATTGCTGAGAGTGTTCTATTCCTTTTATTGGTGTCTTTCTTTGCCTTTAGCCTGAACTTTCGACTAAGTATGTATTTCTCTTTCTTTGCCTTTAGCCTTAACTTCCTCGCTTTTAGGCTGACTGTACGGATATAGGAGAGGGATTAGATACCCTGCCCCCGGGAGCTCATTCTTTAGCTATTGGGGATCTTATTCCGACTTTTGTGTTTCATTGTTCTACTTGTACTTATACACTTATGTACTGGTGAATATACACTGAGTTCGCCCCCCTCTAAATGGTATTCAATCTGACTCCCGGGCGTAACAACCTTACTTTTACTCATTTCATCCTCGAGCTACTGTTTTCCTTCGCTCCACTCTTTTGTAGAGAGGTAGAGCTAGGTCTCGTTAGTTGCGGTATAGGCCTCGTTAATCGCAGTTACATCCTTATGAGCATAGGAATCTGACTACCCTAGTAGCATTATGGCTTGACCTACAATAGAAGATATTGGTGTTGAATGAACTATAGCATAACCTTATTGGGTGTTGATGGCAAATAGATCGTTGAATACACAAAATCCGATCCAGAATAGGAGTGAGGGGGCAATGAGACTCAAAGTCCAGAAGTGTAGGCTTTGCTAAGGGAATCGGCATACAGATCTGTGGAGGCAAGATAAGTTATTGTATTAATAGAAGTGAATATAATATGGAATTGAATAAAGAAAAGAGAGAATGACACCAAGAGAAGCAAGCCCATAGATCCTACACAAAAGTGAGCCTGGTTGTCGGGGGCAGTAAGTGAGATTGGGGATTTTGAGCTTCAGAGTCGGGGCTTGGAATACCGATATCGATAGTAAGATTGACTCCCCATCAAGAGAGGAAGGCTCGGACAGCCACACAGAGATAAGGCGAGGTCTTATAGGGCATAGAATAAGGCTTTTACAGCTGGGACACAGAATGGGGCTTTTGGGCGGCTTACAGTTCACTGTGATAGGCACTTGGTTCATTCTCTTACCTTGGTCTGCTGGGGCATATAATAAGGCTTTTACTTCTTGGGTCGGTTCTCTCTTTTGAGTTGCTGCGTGCAGAGCACAGTTCTCTTCTTGTTAGTAGCGATATCGGCCCTTCAACTAGTAGATGTATTCCTTTTCGGTGTATCAACTCTTTCTTCTTTCGTAACTACTTATAGCTCGTAGTTGGATGCACTGGATCATACCGATGAGCGGAAGAATGCAAATAGGCAGTGTCAGTTTGAGAGCTAGTGGATCAAGATGTGAGGCCGGTAATGGAATACTTCAAGGTTCAATACAGAGTTAAGGTCGGGCCGGGCTCGGAAGAGTGAAAGGCATGAAAGGGAGGCTCGCTTATGTGCATAGGTCCTCTGGAGCGTGGTTAACTCGCGTAGCGCTACAAAAGAGTGTAGCGGCAGCAATTAAGTAACCTATAGCTCGTATCAATAGAGTCAAGGAAAGTCTAAAACGGGAACTACTCGGGACGGTGCTCGGAAAGGAAACTATGGCTCTAGAATACTGGACTCGCTCATAGCTCATTAATATATATGAATTAGTTCCTGACTCTCTATGCCATCGGGTGCGAGGAAAGGGGATAGATCATCAAACACCTGTCCGGGTATTTGTAGTCAATAGGGAGAAAATACGCTTTCTGGAGAGGAATAACCTTAGTAGGGAATAGCGTGTGTTACGTCTCTAAACTGACCCCTCCGGAACTACACCTACCAACTTACCTTCCCGAACGATACCTCTTATTTTGATTTGTCATTGAAAACCTCGCCCCTTGCTACACGCAACACAAACCTCTTGATTGAAACCATAGTATGGCATATAACACGCATAGTGACTTAGGGTAGGGCAGGCTGAGATGAGGTAGCGGTGTACTTGGTGTTGTGCGCTAAATCCTCAAGGGTAGGTTTGGTTACTGCTCCAGTTGTTCTATATTCTTTGGGGTTTCCTCTGATACCTGGATGTGCTAGAGCATACCCGACTACTAGTTCTGATTGATACTACGCAGACTCACGCTCTCGAACTCATGAGCCTAACATCTTCCTGGACAACTAAGGATTTGAGGTAAGAAGCCTAAGAATGCAAGACAGTAGTAACAGACCCAAACTCGAAACACTTGGAGAATGTCACACACAGGTCAGAGGTAAGAGCCGGGAGTGAAAAGCCATAGTTCATAGTAAAGAAGAAAAGCCAGCGCATAAAGGGAAAGTACCAGCGCCAAAGCAAGGATAGTGAGCATAGAAGCGGGAGTTGATGAGCAAAGGTCCGTTTTCGAGTTTGTAGTTGGAATGCCAGTTATGAGGTTGGTCTAGCCTAGCCCTCTTAAGTAGGAGAGGAGAGCCCTGTTTGTACTACTTGGATTCCCTTGCTCTTATTTCAATCTTGTATGCCTTTGTTTCATTATGAGAAGCGCCCGTCCCATTCTTTCTTCTTTGATTTCTTCCTCAAGGTAGAGTGGTTCTCATTCAAAAAATGCTGACTTGACTGTATCCTTGCAAGTTAGGGAAAGGGAATAGAGTTGACTTAACACCGGCAGAATCACTTCATTCAATGAAAAACAACTTCTCTGTCTCATGTACCGAATAAGTAGAGGAAAGCCCACTAAATGAGATCCTATCCTTATTAAGGAAACCTGAAAGAAGCTCCTGCCGCTCCCGCTCTTCATCAAGCTCACCAATTCCCGGGAAAAAAGGCAGTGACCTGATTTCCGCTAATAGATCACCAGATTTCTCAGATTTTTCATGGAAACCCGGGAAAAAAGGCAGTGACCGGATTTTACCTAATAGCTCGGTCCAAATGAATCCCAATTTTACGTTTTCCCGTGTTTTTTGGTTGCAATTCTGAACTTCAGTACTTATAGGATGAGTTGTAGGCTTGTCTCTGTGACCCCTTAGTTTCATTCTTTAATGGGTGGGTTCGATTCCTTGACTCACCGGTCACCTAGACTAACGCGCAACATTAGTAGTTGCTTGTTGGCTTGAGCTAAGGGTTTCGATTCTGAGTCCGACCGGTCTCATTCTGATACTCACTGGTTGAATTCTTATAGGGTTTTCTTAGGCTTCCACTCACTGGTCTCATTCTGTAATTGATGAGTTTGATTCTCTGTCTTACTGGTTTCATTCTTTGACTCGGCCTCGGCTTGTTTAATTCCTTAGCTAGGCTCGGCTCCGGTAGGCGGGTTTAATTACTGGTTTCATTCCAATACTCGGTCGGGGCAGACGTACTTACTTGCTTTGAAGCAAGCTTGAGTGGAAGTAGTAGGGTGGTCAGGACAAGAACTGGAACAGGGCCAAGAAACTATTAGCCAGGTAAACTACTAGACAAGGGGACAAGCCAGAGTTCAAAGAGCAGAAGTTTCCGTCGTTTACCCTTCAACAAGTAGTAGTCAAGTTTCATCAGTATTTGAAGACAAGTAGTAGTCCTTTGAGAGTTAGAGTTTATAGTGGAATTCTTTGGTCAGCGAGCCCAGCCCACTTTTTGCATCCGTATTTGTAGCCTGAGGTAGATGAGCAATAGGGTCAAGATGTTAGGAATAAATGCATTATTTCGAATTCGGAGATGTTTTTCATGTGATTGACCATAAAACAACTAAAGTGCTGAAATAGCTCCTTTTATGCCCCTACTCTGGGATACAACTGATTCTTGGGGAGCTAACACTTATTCTGATCCTGAACCGAACGATAGCAACTTCTACTTCTTTCAACAAGCCCAGCATGAGACCCCGCTCCTATGTAAACTAATAACGGAATTCGGCTCTCTTCTCTTCTTCTACTATACCTGTCCTCTGGCTCCACAAACACATAGCTAGTCTCAGGCGCATCTCATCCACCTTCTCTTCTACCTCTTGACAATCCATACTCCAGCTAAGGACACTGAATAAGTGCTGTGTTCATTGGTGTTCTACTACTAGACCAGAGTTATTCGCAAGTCCGGGTTCCTCGGTGCCAGTGGAATGATTTCCTTACCGGAGAATTAATACCTTCCCAGAGGAGTTTTCAAAAGAACAGACCTTTACATCCACTTTATTCCTGCTGCCCTATGAGAAGAGAGAATTCCATAAAGGATTGATTTCGGATCAAAGAAAAACGGTAAAGAAGTGGGAGAAGTGAGCCAAAGGCCTGAAGAGCGACGTCCCCTGCAAAAGGCTCTGCTCGCTTAGACTACAACGGGGGCGGGCGCCTGGTAATAGCTTTCAATAGATGATGCTCTGAGTGGGTCTTTCCCTCAGGTGTAGAGTTCCCTATCTAGTACCTGTGAGTGGAGCGTATCTTTTATGTTCCGTCACTGCCAGGTTACGTTACCAATGTGTGTTGGGAATCCGGTTTGGTATACTTTTAGGGGGTGTAGTGTCACTTCTCCAGAATTACTAATGATTCAAGGAGGTAGTTTTCTTGGGGAAGCGGGACGCTCCCGTTAGCGAGCTACTTAAGCAACATGATACTAAGTTTGTTCCGTTGCTCTCCTTCCGATTTCTTTTATGACATAAGTGGTGAAACCTGTGGAAATGCTAAACATCCCTTTTGATAACATTATTTCAATAATCAAGTAAGTCATCACTCTCTTATCTATAGTACTGGAAACTAAGCTCTCTATAGTCGAATTGTAGTTATTGCACTTATTCTATAGCCCGGTGGAGCCAGCATTTCTCCTCCTCATACTACTTTTGGAACCCAGCAAAACCCCTTCCCTTCGCTCTACAAATGATCGACTTCACTACCGATGGAAGCCCCCCTTGTGTCGCTGTTAAATTACTTTTCAACGGTACGCCATTCACCTGTTACTATTCACTGTCTTCGTAACCTCCCTGCCGGCCCCTTCCAACAAGAATCGATCCCTTTTTTTTCCAGTAAGCAATCATAGGTCCAACTCTCATCATAGGTAACACTCTAATATCAAGCAAGGCATCAATCTTTTCACACTTGAGAGAAGCCATTGCCCGGATTTCCCTATTCTTTCCTAGCATACGCTCCCCTTAACCGCCTTAGTAAGCAAAAGGATGAACAGAGCAGATTTGACTCGGCACAACCTAACGATACATCCAATACAAAAGATATCGTTACTAGAATGCCTTGGAGTTTTCACACTCGGCTCTGGACAGGAAAGTTGGGCAAGAATCCAAAGATTAGTATGAAGGAAATGGCAGATGATGAGTCACACTCGTATTGGGCTTCCATTATCCATATCAATATTCAGGCTTCCAAAACATTATCTATATCAATATTCTAGGTCACACTCGTATTGGTCTTCCAAAACATTATCTATATCAATATTCTAGGTCACACTCATATTGGGCTTCCATTATCAATCCATATTCTTTTAAGGAGGTGCTCTCTGCTCTCAAATGGAGATTAGTGCGCGTTGGCCTAGGATGGACCAAAAAAGCCTTATTGACCCGTTCGAGCGGCAAAGCAAAGAACGACTACACCGAAGACTCATGTCAAGCCAGCCGACTATTGCTTTTCGCCCCTTCGACCACACTAAGCGAAAGCCACCCTCATATGTAGAATCGCGATGGACTGGCCTTGTATTGGAGTATAGCCCCACCGGAAACAGGTAGACACACTGAGTCACCACGTGGAGCTCCCCTCTCGCCCGGCGTATGCTATGGATGGTAACACTAGCTCCTCGATGGCGGGATTTCCCATTGACAGTTCCGGAGGTCATTCTTATCGTTAGATCCTTAATCCTGGGCCAAGCAACCACTAGAGTGTAAAGAGAAGTTGTTTTTTTCAATCGTTTTTCTGTGGGCTTAAGCGATCGGTTTTCAGTAAATTATGGTTATTATTACAGTGTTAAGTAAACTCTATTCTATACCTTTATACCCTAATTCTGCTCCTAAATTCTATATCTATCTTTTTGTTTACTACCGAGGATTGACTACCCTCGAAGGGCTCTATATTGACTACCATTGAATACCGCGGCCCGGGCGGGTTCCATATTGATTACTGCCCTACCGGATACGCAGCCGTTGCTCTACCCACACACCCACAATCCTTACAGTTGTTATACCTACGCGCAGATCAATTGCACTGTAAACTGGCCCACCTAGTACTCCGTCTCTCGACAAAAAGAATGCTCCTTTTTGGAAATGGATTTCTTACTTGCTATGTGCTCGGTTGACAGCCGAATTCAGTTCATAATTGCCATAGAAGTTACTACAACTCCCGGTATTCAACTCTAAAAGGAAAGTCGACGAAAGAATCTTAAGTAGGTACCCGCTCCTATAAGATGGAATAGAAATTGTATCATCAGCGGGAAGTTCAGTTGAGTTCGGGGAATATTTTCTTACTTACTGTGAACCGAGGTGTGAATGAGTTTACTATAGGATAGAAGCTAAGCTGGATCTGGATCTGAAAGGATTCGCCGCCTGCCTCTCAATCTTCTTTTCTTAAAGCAGCAGAAAAGAAACAACCTTTCTTGCAATTGAGTCCGAGTCGGGTCGGAATTCAAGTAAGAGCAGAGGTGTTCGCTCAAGTAGATCAGTCTTATGCTTCCAAGTAGATGGAATAGCAGCCTAAGCCCTAATAATAGCATTCGTTCGCAAAGATATGATATGATCTGATCTTCTTTCTTTATACGAGAAAACGATACTTTATACTTATTCTTATCCCCTGCTTAACATCCTGTTTATTATACTGCTCCAACAGCCTGTTTATGCTTTTTTGTCTCTTTTGAGACTCGTTTCTTCTGTTGCGCACTGCTTCTATAGGATGACTAGGGTAGGGGTAAAGCGCCAAGAACGGATCTCTAAGATGAAACCGGAACTTCACTAGCGGAAGAAGGAATATCAGCACACACAGAACAAGCAGCTTCAGTTGAGAATTTGAAAAGGGATTCGGCTTATTGATGCGATAACACAAGCACTCCCCTTTAAGAACTATTTGTAGCGGACTCTACTGGGCGAGATCCACTGGACAAGCCTCTTACTTTCTATTTAACCGATCCGCGGGCTAAGCATTCTGTCCACAATGACACTCGCACCGCCCTAACCCTAAGCTGGTTCCCTTACAGGTTGAATGGAATGATTCTTTTTTCGACTTAACTAGAACTTGCTTCTTCTGCTGACTTACTGTTTACTTGATTGATAGATTATTAAGTAGCTTCCTCTTTCCCTCCAAAGCTAACTGTTTACTCAACAAACAAACAAACAGACTAGCGCACTCCAAGAAATAAGTGTTATCGAGTTGAACTATCATAGCAAGAAAGATGAAATGACTGTTTGCGAGATCTTGACAGAGAGACTAAGCAATCTTATCCATCAGAGCATATAACTGTATAATTGGAATGTAAACACACTGAAACATTTCTATCTCGCGCATATATATGAGAAAAGCAAGTACAACACGCTTAAGTCGTATATGATATAAGGTGCACAACCTAACACTTTTGATTTGTTATGAACCCAACACGTATGACTCTCGGAGTAACCTAACCCTGCTGGCGCACCCAGACCAAGGACTTACTAAGAACTCTATCAAATCGGAAAAACACTCCGTTTTTAGCGTCAGTGGCATCCGCGTAAGTATCCGTGAAAGCTTCTCCTGTGCCCCAGTTGACGAACACAAAAAGCAGGACTACCTGTACTACCGATGGCTACAACTACTGATTCAACAGGACTACTGATTCAACTGCACCAGACCACGACTAATACAGAATGATACAAGCCAAGCTGCGGGCAACTAAAACAATGAACTGAATTCGGCTCCTATACTTCTATCTGCTCTGTTCTTGCCAAAAATGATGCATTTGGTGTTGCTATCTCATTCTTACTTGTCCACTTGTATAGTAGTGACTTGGCGGACTTGGTAATGGCAACTAACTAATACATTCATTATGTAGTGAATTCCTATCTGGGCTTGTATAGTAGTGACTTGTTGAGTCAACAACACCCTCTCCTTACGCACTTGACTTCGATTAACTTCAAGTTCCAGTTGCAAAACGAGACTTTCTACTCGCACTGCTTAGCCTACTCCGGACTCTTAAAGCAAAGGAACTCGCACCCGAAACAAGAATGGAAACTTTCCTTCCCGCGCTTGCAGCTTCCTTTCGCACTCAAAGAAACAAAACTTGAAGATTCTTAACCAAAACAAGAACGGAAAGGGACTCGTCAACAACACCAGGATATAACACTGCTTCCCCTCTCGATGTTGCTGATTCTCTTTCTTCTACTTATACAGCAAACTAGAAACCTAACTCAAATCTGCATAACTTCACTTTGATGCTTGGCCCCTGACGCACATAAATAGACTCGACTTCTTTACATGAGCCCTTTGTTTATTCTGTTGCTGTAACTCGACCCCTGGCTTCAGATCCGACTGCAGGAGCATACCCAGCTAGCAAACGATTAGCAGCTTCAAATCGAACTTGAGAACAGAAACAACATTTCCTCTCGTAACTGCTTCCTAACCTGCGTCTGATCTTGTAGGCTTCCCTTGCACTAAGGATTCTATCTCTATCTCGAACATAAACGAACTACGTGGATGTCTCTCTCGAACTGAAATCCACTACGTAATAGAATTGAGGCTGCCCCCCCATATACAGTGTTGTGGGGCAAGAGGCACTGTTATCTCATATTTGATTGAGCTGAACCCTTCCCTCTCGCTTCTAAAGCAGAGCTGTTCTCTTTCCTTTGTCGTGAACTTATTAATACAGACCTATGGAACAACATTCTCACACGAGGACTTATTGCCGGCTTGCTCTGTTCCTCTATTGAGACTGACCCGGCTTGCTCTGCTCCTCTATTGAGACTGACTGGCTCTTCAAACGGATTGAAATTGGAAGCAGCACGTAGGTAGTGGTCGAGTTCATATTAACTAGATTACTAGTAGAGAGTTGACTAGATCACTAGTATCGAGAGCCTTTCCTTTAGTGATTTGGGAATATGAGGTCAGAGGATGCCAGAAGCTATTGGAGAATAGTCCAAAGTAGCCTAGCCCCATGATGACGATCAATGCTTTCTTTCTGTCTTTCTTTGCCTCATTCTGATGGTTTTCCTTTCCTTCCGATAATAATATACTCATTGATTATTCCACAGGCACCAAACGACCATGATCTCACTGAGACGAACGACCTACCATTCTACTCAAAGGCATCGAGCGATCTTGACTTATCTCTCCGCTGATGTAGGGCTCTACTGAAATGGAATCTTTCCTCACGTTAGCCTACAACAACTTTGGATATTAACTCCACTAGCCAACTACTACGATGTTTTCTATTAATAAGTACTTCTACCCAAGACAATAGGAAAGGGATCTGACCAAGGAAGGAATTCGAGATCAAATAGAGTCAAATAGAGGTACGTCGGTCATCGAGAATAGATTGCGGAATCGTCCAGGAGGAGGGGTCAAGTTGCAGAAAAGGAATGACAGAAAGGAATCTCTGAACTCTCCTCTTCCTCATATTCTATGCTAGCCCACCCACGCATCAGCATGTGGTGTGACGACGACCGTGACATTGAAAAAAAGAAATAAGGATTAGTAATCTGACTAGAAGAAGGAAAGGAGAACTTCATGAATCTGACTAGAAGAAGGAGAACTTAGGATTATTCCATATCAAAGGACTGATTCCACTTCTCTCTTACGGAGATGATATCTTTGTAGACAATAAGAGATCTAGGGGTAAGGAGATGATCTTCTTTCTTATTAGTGGAAAATCGCCCTAGCTAGATGAACTCCCTTATTTGTGGAAAATGGACCTAGCTAGATGAACTCCCTTATTATAGCAGCGTAGCCCCTTGGCTTTGTCCCAACACAGCTGACAGCAAGCATTCCTTACCTTGGCTTTGTCCCCTAACAGCTGACAGCAAGCATTCCAGAAGAGATCTAGACTCTTGGGCTACCGGCACCTCAACTAAGTTACTTTCCTTCCTTCCACTCTCTTCTCCACGTTCTAGCTTTCTTTACGGGCCATAAGAATCAAGGGGAATGTGCTATTCTCAGTCATCCCATTCCCTTCCAGTTGGCACTAGTAATGCCGCATCCAGCTCTTCCTTCTTATTGAGAGCAAAGGGGTCTACCTTCCGCGTGCTTCACCCGGCAAGATCCGAGATCAGATCATAGTCCTGCTTACCCGCATACCCTTGAAAAGACACTTTATGCCACAGGTGTGAAGTCACTTCTTGCACATGGGGAAGGAAGTCGGAGGGAATAAGGCATCAAAGATCTATGGCATCAGTCGAAGACTAGGTTGCATCATATCATATATAGGTGGCCAATCAGATAAAGGCAATTCCATTTCATAGGGCAGGGGAGCTATGTCTTTACTCAAATCTATACTTGGTGCTCCATATACTCCATTTCATTCTTAAACTTCTAACTTCATATCCGGATCTAGCTCCATCTTCCTTACCTGCTCTTGATACTTCAACTAGTAGTTACTTGGCCAGTCATTCTTGTGCCGAGTCTAAACTAAAGATCTTTCGAGTGAGGAATAATCATCATATAAGGGAGTTTAATATAGATACAGGTAATTAGAGGTAAGAGACAGATGAACTTCAGACAGTTTAGTTTGCCGGGGTGCTGTAGCTTAGTGTTGTTCGGGCTGGGCTACCTAACTTAGTTCTTCTAGTTTTGAGTAAGGAGTTAGTTTTGAAGCAAAGTAGTGTTACCTGACTGGAGTTCGCAGTGTTGTTATGAACTTCTGCGGTGAATTATACGTTGCTTGTTGTGGAATGCTTTAGCCTTAGAGTCCTGCTGTAGCTCAAAGTACTTCTTACTCATATCGAGCTCATGTTAGCGGAGTCGAACAGAGCTTTTTATACTCGTTGACTAACGCGCTTTGAACTCGCTTAGGAACAATATCTTAAGCTTTACCCGGAGATGGAGTGTCAGTTGCAAGTACTGTTTTCGGGGGCTACATCTGAACTTGCAGATGCGGACTTCACGGAGGGGAATGACTTGAGAACTGGAACTACACTTCCCGCTTCCTCACCAAATCCTGCGCTAAGATCTTTTCCTGGTTGACTCAGTGCTAAAGGGAGAGTTGTTTCATTCTTTGTTGACCAATAGCTGGAGACAAGATCGAAAGCCTTATCCTTACTCCACTATATACTTGGTGCTTGAAAACAAACAAACAGAACTTATTTCATTGAAAAAAGCAAATAGAATAGTGAAGGGGATGCAATCAAAAACAGAAAATAGAGAATACGATATGGAACAACAAACTAGTACTGTTGCGCCGAGAAGCATAAGCAACATATCTTGGAGTATAGAGTTCACCCGGAACCATATAAGAAGCGGGAGACAGAGAATCACTTCAGGGTTAAGAAAGGAGAGTGGAGTGAGAGTGGAATCGACCATAGAATGAATCAGCGGTGTCAAAGTAAAAGTGCTATTTTATCACATAATGTTTGTTATTAGGGTGCCAGTAGCGGACAAGCAGACAAGTAGGCAAGTTAGAATGAAACCGGGTAGCTCGAGTCTAAAACCAGTACCAACAAGAATGAAACAGTGAACAGTGACAGAATGAAACGGTTAAGTAGTAGCTTGTCCCCGAACCCACCTAAACTCTACTATTTGCGTTGAAAAAACACGGGTTTAGTGAACTTTTCTGACTTTTTGACCCAGCTATTAGCGGAATTGGCTTCGCATCGAAAAAACACGGGAAAACGCACAAAATCTTACTTTTGGACCGAGCTATTAAGGGAATTTCCGATGCTACCAAAAAACACGGGTTTCGTCAAGAAATCCTCGAAATTCACCGAGCTATTAGGGGGCCAAGTCACTACTAATGTGACGCGGCAGGAGCTCCTCCTTTGCTGCCAAAAAACCCGGGTTTTGGTGAAAATCTCAGATCGATCCGGTCCCTCCGCAGCTAAAAGAACTTCACTGCCTTTTTCCCCGGGAAAACGCAACCTTGGAAATCTTACTTACCTGCAGGCTTGGTTTGGCTTTTGCCGACCTCAACTAGACTTCCCACAGAAGAGATAATTGCCCCCACTCCTGTTAGCACTGAGTCTTCTTGCACAGAGGAAAACTGTCATCTTTCTTGTCTTGCTCCCGAAAACTGGGCTTGCTTTGCTCATTAAGCTACCTAACGCTAGAAGGCTGGAAAGGCACTCCAATAACTCATATGTTAAGCACAACACCCAATTCATAAATGGAATCTACAGTTCTTTCTTGCTATGAAGCATAAGATCAGAAAAGAGAATATTGCCCAAGGTAGTCTAGAAGATTGCTGTCAAGGGCCAAGCAACGCCCTAATTCATAGCGCCTTATACTTACAAGTGTCTGGTTTTTCTCTCCTGTTTTTCTTTTGACTATAGGTGTTTTTCAAGTTTGAAGTCACTCACTACTACAGTTACAAGTCTAGTACAGTTACAAGTCTAGTAGTTGGTGGAATCCGGGTAGTTGGTGGAATCCGGCAATAATCCCAGTTTTCCTACTTGACTTACCCGAACTTGCTCATAACTCGTTAAAACATATTAATTCTATTGGACTGCTGCCCCCCGCCCCAACAGTCTTTCTTGACAGTGCGTAAAGGACTATACGTTGCTTGTCTGTTCGTTTCATTCTGTATTCTTAGTTTCCAGTTCTCCAGCTTCTGTATCAAAGCCAGGGTCAACTCATTTTATGTGGAATCGAATTCGGCTCTTTTCACTCTTGCTTGGCTCCGAGTTTGTAGTTCCATTCTTTCGATCAAGGCACCGGACTCAAGTGGTTGCTTGCCCATCCGTCTGCTTGTCCTTTCGAGCTAAGGTAATTCTATATATAATTCTACCAGTATCAATACCCAACACCAACGCCAACACCCTTGCTTGTTCTCGCAACAAATACCATCACATCATTTCCCTCGTTAACATTAAAATCTATACATTTATACATATACCGTATAGAAAGAAGGCCTCAGCAATTCCCCCCATTCTCTAATTCTGACTTGAACTACAGAGTTGCCCTAGATGTGGATTTATGGTCGTATACTCACTGGTTTCATTCTCTGTCTTATGAGTGGAATTCTTACCTTTGAGTTCACCCATCCCCTGTTACGCTTGTCTCTTTCGAAACGCTATCCTTAATAAGAGGAGATATTTGGATAGTTCTTTTTTGCTACTGTTTGTGTAGTTAGTAGGTACATAAGAAATGGAAGTGATTTTTCATCCTTGCTTCTCTATTATGACAGTGTTAAGTAAACGAAACACTCCTTCCATTCAGTATTCCCTCTACCAACCCGAATTCTTCCCATTACAGTTCGATAGGTTTCTACCATCATGATTCCCACTTCTGTTCAATGGTTTTCTACCCGAATTATTCCCACTTCTTAAATTCAGTATTCCGGGGGTTGATACCATCATTCTTCCCATTACAGTTCGATAGGTTTCTACCATCATGATTCCCACTCCTCTTCGATGGGTTGATACCAGAATGATTCCAATTCTAGTTAGATAGTTCCTTCATTCTTCCCACTTCTTAAATTCAGTATTCCGGGGTTGATACCATCATTCTTCCAATTCCTGTTCGAAGGCAATTCTTCCAATTCCTGTTCGAAGGCCTAGAACACACACAACTTTCAGCATAGAAGCTCATAACCTGTTTGTTTTGTTTGTTATCCTACTTTCGATGCCTTCGTGTGATGCTAAAGGGAGCGACGGCATAAGACTAACTGTTGCTACTGCCGGCAGTGAGCTTACAAGTCGTCTGTCTGGTGAGGATAGGTAGGCGCGGGAAGAAAGATCTTACTTAGTTTCAATTGAAAGAGCGGGTGAGTCGGCTTCTTCTCTTGTTGGTAACTTTACTTCTTTTTGTCCCGAGGAAGGGAAGGAAGATCATCTAGCTCTTTTGAAAGTAGACAAACTCGGACTATTGTGTAAATATCATCCTCTTTGCACTCTGGCTTGGCTCTTTGCCTTTGTATAAGTAAGTGTATAAGACTAGGGGCGCCTCTCTCCCATTGCTTGTTGGGGATTCAACAATCACAAGAACAGGGGCAGTACCACCAGGAGCTGTACTAAAGGGATGAAACTCTCAACTCCCCTCCGCGCAGATCAATTGCACTGTCAACAACTTCCCCGTTTCCCCTGTCAACAAATAAAGATCTTTCTTACTAGGAAGCGGAATGAGATGGAACTTACGCGGATTCTCGAGTTCACTTTCCAAGCACAAGAACTAATTCACTTAAAGAACCACTTGCTTGCAGCTCCCTTACGCGCAGAGGAAAACACATCATTTCAGTAATATCCGGATCTTGATACGTAATTGCTTGTCCCGTTGCTAGTCTAGTAGTAGCCGGGCTGTCAACCGGGGCTCCTGACTTTGTCTTCCTCGACCTATACTTTCAGTTATTCATTTGAATATCTCTTCTTATATTCCTTATTATCTAGCTGATTCTTCTCGAACTGCTGATTCTGAAGATCTTTATTCCTAACCTGATACAGCTGAATATCTTTCCGATGTCATCAACAAGTCCTAATTTCTAGGTGAACTTGGAGAATAGCCAGTGAGAGTTGAAAGAACCAGGGTAAAGGCAATCAGGCAATGAGATTCGAGCTAGATTCGATTCGGCTTGGGCGCTGCGGATCTAGTAGTTGCTTTTCTTATTCATTTCTTCCCAACACAGCTCCTCGGCATTCACAAAGAGATGATCTTCGCATTCGGCTTATATCGGGGATTACACTGATTGACTTAGCACATCAGAAGCACAAAGAGCTTATACTTTAAGAACAGAATCAACAACACTTTCTCTCTCTCTCTAAGACTTAACAAGCACCCCAACGAGTACTATTTTAGGCGAGCGGGCCACTTACTTGCATTCAGGTTATATCGGCTCGGGCTAAAGTAAGCTACCAGTGCTACTACTACCAGGGCTGCCAGTCAATTGAATGAAACTGAGACAGAAGCAGGGCCATAAGTGTACGAGTGAAAGAATACTAATACAGTTAGGTACAAGGAAGGCTCTTGTGCACCGGGCGGTCAATAAGTGTATGAGTGAAAGAATACTCATAAGTGTGTTAGCGATGCTTGTTTCATTTCTGATTTCTATGTAGTACATGGTTGGTCTCGAAGGGAGTAAAGTGTCGAACAGTCCATTCTCGTTTGCCAATCGTTCAAGTTGAGTTTGCTGTAAACCCCTGTGTAAGCCAAGTTCCAGGGCTGGGCGCAGAAGAAAGGAAATAATCCAAGTCAAGGCAATCAATCACCTCTCTTATCACCTATTTCTATACTCCACTCAAAACTCACTGTTTACTTTCTTTTGCTTTCCCGTTCACCCGAACTCTCAGGAATTGAAACTCCCTTCCCATTAGCGAACTCCACTCTGACAACTGCTTACTTGAGCACTGAACAAACTTGTCCAGTTTAAGGCTACCCAATAGATTATTTCCTTTCGAGGGCAGAGCTCTATAACACTTTACTTGTGCTTGGCCCACTTAGCGCTTCATAAGTCTGATATTCTTACCTTTTTCCGACCTAAACTCTCAGTAAATACACTGTTTCTCTGTCTTTTGAATCTTATTCCGATCTTGTTTCTGTGCTTCAATGCCAGGCTCAGTACTTTCTTATTCCCCGACCCGAGCTCTCCACTTGAAGTTCTGAATTGAACTATAGCCTATGGTATTGAAGTAAGGTTCTTAGGCTAAGGTAACAGAGCTGCAGGCTGCTACTCACCAGTATGAGACTTGAGATACCCGGGTTGAGGCTATAGAGCTCCATTCTCCCACTGACGACTTTCATTCTCACTTTGGAACTGGAACTGGCCTGCGACTCAATAGCTCCATTCTCATACCTGACAGCTCCATTCTTTCACTCAGTGGTTTGAGCCTTCCACTGACCGGTCCAAGGCCTCGGGCGGGTAGCTGCTGGTTTTGATTCTGAGGCTGCTTAGTTCCATTCTTGCACTCACTGGTTTGAGCCTAAGGTTACTGAGCTCCATTCTTAGGCCACTTGGGTTACTTCTTAGTACTAGCTTCCAGGCTGCTACTCACTGGTTTCAGTCTCTAGCTACTGGTTCCTAGTCTCTAGCTGCTGAGCTCCATTCTTTCAGTTGTTAGTTCCATTCTTGCCCTCACTTATTCCATCGGATACTTATTAACTTATCGCTGAGGAGCCAGCTCCGGATCTAGCCTCTGATCGAGTAGACTCACTACTTCCCGAATTATGTATTAGGCCTTACCTTCCCCTTCCCGCAACTGAACAAGTAGACAACATAGCCGCCCTAAAACAAATGAACTGGACCGCACCCACTAAACAAGCTAACCTTAGCAACTACGAGAGTAATTATAAGAGTAATGAAAGTTCCACAGTTCACCCTTGCTGGTTCGGCTACCTATCCTTTCAGTTCAGAATTGGAGCTATCAAATCTAACCCAGGAGTTCAAGGCTTTCCCGCTTGACTATAATTTCTTTAACCTGGAACTAGAAGCAGAGTCAAGTGCTGGCGATGAAGCAAAGCAGACTAAGTTGAGTGAAATTGTAATATCAAGTTGCTAGGGTTGGTGCTTACGCTCTAGGTCGAGGCCTCTATAATCAGTTTCGGGTGCTCAAACTAAAGAAGTAGGGGCTGTCTTCTTCTCCGCTATGACCAATAAGGGAACCCGATCCTACAACTCTTGGTTCTGAGTGAAAGTATCCAAAGTAGTGGCTTCATTCCTAGAGTTACTCGTGGAAAGGTGAAGTTGGGACTGGTTTCATTCTTGGGTGACTCAGTTCAGGCTGATACTCATAGGTGGAATTCTGCCTTTCCTACTTGTCTGCTTGGTTAGTAGTTACTTGTCTAGTAGTGTCTTGGCGGGTAGTTAAGGCTTGTTTACTCTAGAATCTATACTCGAGCAATTCAAAGAGCTAACTACTAAAATAAGGCTTTCACTACACTAGCTCGCTGACGCTACACTCTTTTGGGTATGATTCATTCTAAAGAGACGAAGTCTTGTCGATAGTAGCGAAACTCTCTTATTGTTGGATTGGTTCAATTATTCCTATCGGTCTTAATGGTCTCGTAGCATGGTCTTGACTTAAGATCAACTGTTTCAGTTAGTGGTTCTGTTCGACTGTTCCCTCGCTTGCGGACTCTTTGGATGCTAAGCTAACTCTGCGGATGCTGACTCTGTGGATTATTTGACAGCTTTCCCTTTAGGTGGTCGACCAGAGGCACTTTTTCATACACTCAAAAGATTGCTGTGCGAGTGGAATCGTATAGAAAGTCAGCTGCATAAGCTGTTTCAGAAGCTAAAGAAGACTCCGTTTCAAAAGAATCAACAGGATCAAGATCGGGATCAGGCCCAGACCAAGACTCAGTGGCTAAAGCAAGCAGGTAAGGTTAAGAAATCCAGTATTGTTCTGGTGTTGAATATAGATATAAAGTAATTAGACAGAGGTTCAGTTGTCAGCTGCAGAATCAAGATCCGTTCCATTCCAGTTCCAGATTCCAGTCTTGTTACAGATGTCCTTGTCTTTGTCCTTGTGCGTTCAGTGTCTTTACGAGTTTATCTACCATATGCCAAAGATAGAGATTCCATTACTTTATTGTTTCCGTTCGAGTAGTTGTATAGAAGTAAGAGAAGAAAAGACGCCGGGGGAGCTGCCATAGAGGTAAAAGACAGTAAAAGTGCCTGCCGCTAGAAGACAGGACTCGATAAGAACATAACAAGAAATAGATTATTTGTTATTGCTGCTGTGTTAGTAGTAGTGACTTGGTGGATGTTGGGCAAGCTGCTAAAGTATGCTTGCTACTAGGGAAATTCTGTTACTTATAAGGGTGATTCTTTGGATTGTTACTTCTATTCTCGTATGCCCAAGATTCGATGCTTTTGAGTAGTTGTGGGATTCCTTATTCAAAGATGGTGTCAGAGAATAGAGATTCTTTCATTCCGGGTTGACTACTTCATTTGCAATTCGACTCTACGCGCAAGCCCTTTAGTCTCCCCTTAGCTTACGGGGGAACGAGATACTGACTTAAGTGGATACGCGACAACCAGACTGAACTCGCACGCAGAGAGACGAGACTTTTGTACACCAATTGCTGCATACCTTTCGCCAACACCTTGATTTGATCCTTATTCCGCTCTTGATTATTCTGGACAAGACTTGATTCCTCCCTTATGAAAAAGAAAGACAGTGAAATAGGACATTGGAGTCGACAACACCGAAATACTTCACGGATCTTGATTCTGCTTGAGCCTCTGACTTGTGAGCTTATTGAGTTACTCCTCTGTCCTGTGAGCTTATTCGACTATTGTTAGCGAGTTACTGCTTCCTTAACTAAAATCTGTAGCTGAACCCTCCGCCTTACCTCTACCAGTACGTACGTCCACCCTCGTACAGATTCCTTCCTTATTCATTATTCAGTGAGTGCGCATAAGAGTGAATTTGGAGAAATATAGTGCCATAAATAGAAAAGTAAGTAACAACACTGCTCCACTCTATTGACTGAGACATATGGAATTGCATCCATCACCGGCAACCGCACCCGGAACTCTAGGGCTTACTCCACTTGCTTGAAAACTGATACTAATGACTTGAAATGTAAATGCCTTAGTTCGATTGTGAGTCTTCTAATGGCCTCTTGCATTCTGTATTGACCCTCTGTGATTATTACTTGGGGGTTGAGTCTACCCTAAGAAGAAGAGAAATTCACGTATTATATCGCGTATACTAAAATATCATCAACCTATCTACTGATAACAAGACGGAACCCGTCAATACACAAGAAATCGGTAAACACTCTCGCTTCCTTGATACAACACCGCTTCTTCCAGCTTTCGTACGATACTTGTTTCTTTCGACTTCGGAGAAAGCCTTTTATTCCACTGCTTGAGCAAACCTTAGACAGCTGGAGCAAGCAAACCTAAATCACATCTAGCCTACCCTTACTTGTTTACTTGTTTCCGGAGCTATCATAATAGATATAGAATCTAGATAGCAATAGAAGAGAGGAATATAGAATCTAGATAGCAATAGAAGAGAGGAATATGTTCTTATTATTGTGTTAGAGTAGATAGAAGGTCGTAACGTATGGAGGGGTGTCGCTGACTATTGTATGTATATAGGGGTGCCGACATTCAGGTAGGTAGGTGGGTTCTATTGGTACCGGTACAAACATGATATTCTTAAGAGTCATCAGTAACTATGAGAGAATAGAGTCATCAGTGACCATGAGAGAATATGTGACTGGATTTCCATATGTGTAACGCTCTCTTCTATTTATTTTTGTGAGTATGGACATCCTTCTATAAGCATAGTCACCAACCACTGCTTCGTATACAGGATTTAGGAGTCAACATTGATGAAAGAAAAGAAAGAGGGGCGGACTGGGCGTGAACCCAATTGCTACAGGAATAGAATGGAACGTTACTCATATAGAATACAGTAAAAACAATAGAAACAAGAATGCAAATAGAAGTTCAACATTCCATAAAAATAGTAAGACATATGACATATTACTTTTCTCACTCAGATAAGGCATCCGAACGCTCGCTAGACTCAAGTACTCAACAAGCAAACTGTTCATTTATTAAATCATATGAAACAAGCTAACAAGCCAGAGCAAAAGCCCTAGTTATACAAGTCAACAGAACAAGCAAGCGCACCTTTACGTTAAAGGGTAGAATTGTAGTAGTAGGTCACTAATTAATGAAACGGGGCTCTCAACAAAATGCACTCGATAACGAAACTAAATGCACTCGATAACGCGAACTACTTAAGCGGTAAGGTAAGTCAATACTCATGTTGCTTGTTCCCCGAGAGTAAGAATAGAGTCGGCTGTGAGATTACTCAATTATAGAGTAGGAGAGCATTCATGAAATAGTAGGAGAGCATTCAATGAAACAAGACCCTTTCGCTAAGAACAGTAATGGCTTTCTTTTATTATAGGCGGGCGAGATCTACGTGTATATAATATGGTCCTTGTCTTAGCCAGTATCATCAATGATGGCTCTTGCTTGGCTATTAAGTAATAGGCCGCTCACTTGCTCGATACTTTATCTTTCAACTTCTACGTGGCTATCTGACTCGTATTCAGTCTAGGTTCTCTTGGCTTAGCAACAGTATATATCAATGATGGTTCTCTTGGCTTAGCAACAGTATATATCAATGATGGTTCTCTTGGCTTAGCAACAGTATATATCAATGATGGTTCTCTTGGCTTAGCAACAGTATATATCAATGATGGTTCTCTTGGCTTAGCAACAGTATATATCAATGATGGTTCTCTTGGCTTAGCAACAGTATATATCAATGATGGTTCTCTTGGCTTAGCAACAGTATATATCAATGATGGTTCTCTTGGCTTAGCAACAGTATATATCAATGATGGTTCTCTTGGCTTAGCAACAGTATATATCAATGATGGTTCTCTTGGCTTAGCAACAGTATATATCAATGATGGTTCTCTTGGCTTAGCAACAGTATATATCAATGATGGTTCTCTTGGCTTAGCAACAGTATATATCAATGATGGTTCTCTTGGCTTAGCAACAGTATATATCAATGATGGTTCTCTTGGCTTAGCAACAGTATATATCAATGATGGTTCTCTTGGCTTAGCAACAGTATATATCAATGATGGTTCTCTTGGCTTAGCAACAGTATATATCAATGATGGTTCTCTTGGCTTAGCAACAGTATATATCAATGATGGTTCTCTTGGCTTAGCAACAGTATATATCAATGATGGTTCTCTTGGCTTAGCAACAGTATATATCAATGATGGTTCTCTTGGCTTAGCAACAGTATATATCAATGATGGTTCTCTTGGCTTAGCAACAGTATATATCAATGATGGTTCTCTTGGCTTAGCAACAGTATATATCAATGATGGTTCTCTTGGCTTAGCAACAGTATATATCAATGATGGTTCTCTTGGCTTAGCAACAGTATATATCAATGATGGTTCTCTTGGCTTAGCAACAGTATATATCAATGATGGTTCTCTTGGCTTAGCAACAGTATATATCAATGATGGTTCTCTTGGCTTAGCAACAGTATATATCAATGATGGTTCTCTTGGCTTAGCAACAGTATATATCAATGATGGTTCTCTTGGCTTAGCAACAGTATATATCAATGATGGTTCTCTTGGCTTAGCAACAGTATATATCAATGATGGTTCTCTTGGCTTAGCAACAGTATATATCAATGATGGTTCTCTTGGCTTAGCAACAGTATATATCAATGATGGTTCTCTTGGCTTAGCAACAGTATATATCAATGATGGTTCTCTTGGCTTAGCAACAGTATATATCAATGATGGTTCTCTTGGCTTAGCAACAGTATATATCAATGATGGTTCTCTTGGCTTAGCAACAGTATATATCAATGATGGTTCTCTTGGCTTAGCAACAGTATATATCAATGATGGTTCTCTTGGCTTAGCAACAGTATATATCAATGATGGTTCTCTTGGCTTAGCAACAGTATATATCAATGATGGTTCTCTTGGCTTAGCAACAGTATATATCAATGATGGTTCTCTTGGCTTAGCAACAGTATATATCAATGATGGTTCTCTTGGCTTAGCAACAGTATATATCAATGATGGTTCTCTTGGCTTAGCAACAGTATATATCAATGATGGTTCTCTTGGCTTAGCAACAGTATATATCAATGATGGTTCTCTTGGCTTAGCAACAGTATATATCAATGATGGTTCTCTTGGCTTAGCAACAGTATATATCAATGATGGTTCTCTTGGCTTAGCAACAGTATATATCAATGATGGTTCTCTTGGCTTAGCAACAGTATATATCAATGATGGTTCTCTTGGCTTAGCAACAGTATATATCAATGATGGTTCTCTTGGCTTAGCAACAGTATATATCAATGATGGTTCTCTTGGCTTAGCAACAGTATATATCAATGATGGTTCTCTTGGCTTAGCAACAGTATATATCAATGATGGTTCTCTTGGCTTAGCAACAGTATATATCAATGATGGTTCTCTTGGCTTAGCAACAGTATATATCAATGATGGTTCTCTTGGCTTAGCAACAGTATATATCAATGATGGTTCTCTTGGCTTAGCAACAGTATATATCAATGATGGTTCTCTTGGCTTAGCAACAGTATATATCAATGATGGTTCTCTTGGCTTAGCAACAGTATATATCAATGAGCTACAGCGGTTACGACAGTTGGACAACGTCCTTGAACCATTAACAAAGGGAGAGAAAGCCTATTACGGAAGCACTAACACAATCACCTCTTCTATCTACGACAACACAATCACCTCTTCGCCAATAAACCCCCTCTATACCTACGACCGAACCGACGTCAAGCCAATCACCTCTCAGTCAATAACCTCTTCGCCATACACCTACGACGTCAAACAGTGAGCTACAGGAGCAAGCCAAAGATACCCTACTTAAGTACTAAGCGCTTACTTCAGAAGGACATAAACAGAGACCAGAACAGAAGTCAAGTACTCTTTCGACATTTGCTACGTTTTTTCCCGGGTTTTGTCAAAAAATAAGTCATTTCGGATTCTCTATTAGGGAAAATCGGGGTGCTACCATTTTTCCCGGGTTTTGTCAAAAAATAAGTCATTTCGGATTCTCTATTAGGGAAAATCGGGGTGCTACCATTTTTCCCGGGTTTTGTCAAAAAATAAGTCATTTCGGATTCTCTATTAGGGAAAATCGGGGTGCTACCATTTTTCCCGGGTTTTGTCAAAAAATAAGTCATTTCGGATTCTCTATTAGGGAAAATCGGGGTGCTACCATTTTTCCCGGGTTTTGTCAAAAAATAAGTCATTTCGGATTCTCTATTAGGGAAAATCGGGGTGCTACCATTTTTCCCGGGTTTTGTCAAAAAATAAGTCATTTCGGATTCTCTATTAGGGAAAATCGGGGTGCTACCATTTTTCCCGGGTTTTGTCAAAAAATAAGTCATTTCGGATTCTCTATTAGGGAAAATCGGGGTGCTACCATTTTTCCCGGGTTTTGTCAAAAAATAAGTCATTTCGGATTCTCTATTAGGGAAAATCGGGGTGCTACCATTTTTCCCGGGTTTTGTCAAAAAATAAGTCATTTCGGATTCTCTATTAGGGAAAATCGGGGTGCTACCATTTTTCCCGGGTTTTGTCAAAAAATAAGTCATTTCGGATTCTCTATTAGGGAAAATCGGGGTGCTACCATTTTTCCCGGGTTTTGTCAAAAAATAAGTCATTTCGGATTCTCTATTAGGGAAAATCGGGGTGCTACCATTTTTCCCGGGTTTTGTCAAAAAATAAGTCATTTCGGATTCTCTATTAGGGAAAATCGGGGTGCTACCATTTTTCCCGGGTTTTGTCAAAAAATAAGTCATTTCGGATTCTCTATTAGGGAAAATCGGGGTGCTACCATTTTTCCCGGGTTTTGTCAAAAAATAAGTCATTTCGGATTCTCTATTAGGGAAAATCGGGGTGCTACCATTTTTCCCGGGTTTTGTCAAAAAATAAGTCATTTCGGATTCTCTATTAGGGAAAATCGGGGTGCTACCATTTTTCCCGGGTTTTGTCAAAAAATAAGTCATTTCGGATTCTCTATTAGGGAAAATCGGGGTGCTACCATTTTTCCCGGGTTTTGTCAAAAAATAAGTCATTTCGGATTCTCTATTAGGGAAAATCGGGGTGCTACCATTTTTCCCGGGTTTTGTCAAAAAATAAGTCATTTCGGATTCTCTATTAGGGAAAATCGGGGTGCTACCATTTTTCCCGGGTTTTGTCAAAAAATAAGTCATTTCGGATTCTCTATTAGGGAAAATCGGGGTGCTACCATTTTTCCCGGGTTTTGTCAAAAAATAAGTCATTTCGGATTCTCTATTAGGGAAAATCGGGGTGCTACCATTTTTCCCGGGTTTTGTCAAAAAATAAGTCATTTCGGATTCTCTATTAGGGAAAATCGGGGTGCTACCATTTTTCCCGGGTTTTGTCAAAAAATAAGTCATTTCGGATTCTCTATTAGGGAAAATCGGGGTGCTACCATTTTTCCCGGGTTTTGTCAAAAAATAAGTCATTTCGGATTCTCTATTAGGGAAAATCGGGGTGCTACCATTTTTCCCGGGTTTTGTCAAAAAATAAGTCATTTCGGATTCTCTATTAGGGAAAATCGGGGTGCTACCATTTTTCCCGGGTTTTGTCAAAAAATAAGTCATTTCGGATTCTCTATTAGGGAAAATCGGGGTGCTACCATTTTTCCCGGGTTTTGTCAAAAAATAAGTCATTTCGGATTCTCTATTAGGGAAAATCGGGGTGCTACCATTTTTCCCGGGTTTTGTCAAAAAATAAGTCATTTCGGATTCTCTATTAGGGAAAATCGGGGTGCTACCATTTTTCCCGGGTTTTGTCAAAAAATAAGTCATTTCGGATTCTCTATTAGGGAAAATCGGGGTGCTACCATTTTTCCCGGGTTTTGTCAAAAAATAAGTCATTTCGGATTCTCTATTAGGGAAAATCGGGGTGCTACCATTTTTCCCGGGTTTTGTCAAAAAATAAGTCATTTCGGATTCTCTATTAGGGAAAATCGGGGTGCTACCATTTTTCCCGGGTTTTGTCAAAAAATAAGTCATTTCGGATTCTCTATTAGGGAAAATCGGGGTGCTACCATTTTTCCCGGGTTTTGTCAAAAAATAAGTCATTTCGGATTCTCTATTAGGGAAAATCGGGGTGCTACCATTTTTCCCGGGTTTTTGTGAAATCTCATTCAATTTCGGGAGCTCTATTAGGTAAATTGGGGTCGCTACCAAAAAACACGGGTTTCTTCCATTTTTCTGAGATTTGGATCGGTCTATTAGGGGCCAAGCAACTACTAATGTTGCGCGGCAGGAGTTCTTCCGGTCGCTGCCTTTTTTCCCGGGTTTTGTCAAATTGGAAGTCCGTTTCGGGTGCTCTATTAGGTAAAATGGCTTGGCTACCTTTTTTCCCGGGGCCAAGTCACTACTAACGTGACGCGGCAGGAGTTCCCGCACAAATTCATGACTTTTTTGTGATCTATTAGCGGAAATCAGGTCACTGCCAGCCAAGGAACAGAATGTGACGCGGCAGCGTTGTTTCACGGGTTTTTGTGAAATCTCATTCCTTTTGTTCGTGTGACGCGGCAGCGTTGTTTCACGGGTTTTTGTGAAATCTCATTCCTTTTGTTCGTGTGACGCGGCAGGAGTTCCCGCACAAATTCATGACTTTTTTGTGATCTATTAGCGGAAATCAGGTCACTGCCAGCCAAGGAACAGAATGTGACGCGGCAGCGTTGTTTCACGGGTTTTTGTGAAATCTCATTCCTTTTGTTCGTGTGACGCGGCAGGAGTTCCCGCACAAATTCATGACTTTTTTGTGATCTATTAGCGGAAATCAGGTCACTGCCAGCCAAGGAACAGAATGTGACGCGGCAGGAGTTCCCGCACAAATTCATGACTTTTTTGTGATCTATTAGCGGAAATCAGGTCACTGCCAGCCAAGGAACAGAATGTGACGCGGCAGCGTTGTTTCACGGGTTTTTGTGAAATCTCATTCCTTTTGTTCGTGTGACGCGGCAGGAGTTCCCGCACAAATTCATGACTTTTTTGTGATCTATTAGCGGAAATCAGGTCACTGCCAGCCAAGGAACAGAATGTGACGCGGCAGCGTTGTTTCACGGGTTTTTGTGAAATCTCATTCCTTTTGTTCGTGTGACGCGGCAGCGTTGTTTCACGGGTTTTTGTGAAATCTCATTCCTTTTGTTCGTGTGACGCGGCAGGAGTTCCCGCACAAATTCATGACTTTTTTGTGATCTATTAGCGGAAATCAGGTCACTGCCAGCCAAGGAACAGAATGTGACGCGGCAGCGTTGTTTCACGGGTTTTTGTGAAATCTCATTCCTTTTGTTCGTGTGACGCGGCAGTGTTGTTTCACCGGGGATAGTATCCAACAAGTAGTAGTGGAGTGGTTAGTTTACAGAAACCTGAACAGGAGCAGTACCACCGGAGCCAAGCAAATACTAGTGTATAGCGTTATAACCTGGCTCACATTCAACAAAAGCACCCGAACCGAGAAAGGTCAAAAGCTCATTCTCAATCCCATTGGTACGATGCCTACATCTTTACTTGGCACTATGAAAGATGTCTTCGGAGGCTAATGTGGTTGAATCGGTTAATAGGAAAAAACGATGTCAGAATGGTGAAATGCTTGCTTGTTGGAAGGAACTTACTTGCCAAAGGCTTCATCGACTAGTTGAACTACTTATTGCACAACTCTTACGAACAGCCCAGATCTGATTCACGGGCAGTCTTTGGTATCGTAAGCCCTTTGAATGTAGACTAATGTTGAACCGGAAATGAAAACAGAACAATGCATTCCGACTACTCACTCCAAATAGCTGCACAAAAAGGGTATTCGTCGAAAACAAGCTATCTGTCCACTTGCTTTCCGTTCAGTTCCTTCCTGTGTCGATCTTTGCTTTCCGCTATCACCCTATTCTTTTGAAACCAAGAAAACAGCCTTAATTAAGGAGTGAAATAACCATTAAGCAGTGAAATAACCATTAAGCAGTAGCTGGGACTTTTCCGGGTATTTTCGTTTTTCTCATTTTCTGGATTTTGGGCAATAAGAATAAAAACGTCTATACTACATCTTGAGATGAGACCTGTGGGGCTACGGATGGTTTACAGAGCGGAAGTGAAGGGCTACGGATGGTTTACAGAGCGGAAGTCCAAGTTCAAGAAATTATTCTAACTATTGTCGGCCGCGAAGGCTACAGAGCGCTTAGGCTTCAAATCAAACTCGAGTACTAGTCAACTACAGCTAGCGAGGAAGGGAAGGGAGTACTAGTCAACAGTTCCAACTATTCCTTTGAAAGCGGAAGGCAATTCCAAAGAGAATAGAAGCTTTGGTATTTGACTCAGAGACAAGCGGGGAATACTATTTGAGGGAAAGAAAGGGAGTCGAAAGAAAGAGAGGGGTTATAGGGGTCTAATATAGAAATAGTAATTCTAGATCAAGATTAAGGCACAAGTAGCGGGTCAACAAGCCGAGAAGAAGCATAATAGGGTTGTATTAGAGGCCAAAGAGCAAGGGCAGTATTTCGTTTTGAAGCAAAAGAAATCAAGGTGCTTCAAGCCTCCGAGAGCCGCTACACGGTGAAAGGAAAGCCATCAAATACTAGACTATAAAAAGCGATCTATACTCTAGTACGCTAATTCATTGGTCGATATAGATTAATTACATCAAGGGGGGCATCTATCTCTTTATTGAGTCCGGCAAGCTTATCATACGTAAATACCAGGTCGAGACTTTACATATCTCAATAGAGGCACTGACCCGGATCTCTTCTAACAAGGATCTCTTTTCAAGGTCGATACCATCTCTCATTCCGGACGGTCACTAAGGAATTCCAGGTCTAATTTGGAGGACAGAGAATGAAACGGACTTGTGAGCATGGATCGATGGCCCCTTGACTCTACACATGCTTTTTAATACCTCTAACCTACAGCTTTAACACTCCTTCTTGCCTTTCAATCGTGAACACCCTCTGCAAACAACTCGCCAAAACATTCCCGAAAGAGAATCCATCCTGAAGCATGTATGGCCAAGGGTCTGTGGCCGATTTTAGGTCCGGAGTCTTGGAATGCTATGCCAACTAGCCGCTCAAGAGGAGAAGGTTTCAAATGGAATCTGTAGGCAGTGACCAGAAAACTGTAATAAACCACCGGTGCACTGGATACAACAGCCTATGATTGACATAGTGGCTAATGGCATAAAACAAACCCGGACTTTCTAGCTTCTATTGGAGTAGATACTGATTGACTGAGTGTGATGTCCAGTCCAGTTGAATCAGTAGTTGGTTGTTGACCGAGGTATAGGAATTCTAAGTATCAGAATAGGGATAGATCCAGCGCATTCTAAGAAAAGGAGCACATGCATGGTCGGTGACCTATATCTCTATCATACCTGGGTGAGGGATGCCTAGTGGGTGAGCCCTATTCTTGGGTGAGGGTGCTTGTGTGTAGCAATGAAATACGAGTTCCTGTGTTGTCAACGAAGCAACAGAATCGGAGTGTTGTAAAACAGAATCGGAGTGTTGTAAGGAAAGTGGAGGCTACCAGATCCGAAGCCACAAGCGGGTCAACAAGTTCCGTTTCTTCATAAAGTGGGAGAGTCTCAAGAAACAGGTGCCCAACAAGACCCTCACAGGAAACTAGGGCTTTTACTAAAGACAAAAGAGAGAGTTTCCTTAAAGAAGCTAGATCCGGAGTAGGAACCAGAGAATAGAGCGGGCGACTCGAATCGGAGTTCTTTGAATATCTCTTTGCATTATGAAATCTAGATAGTGACTCCCGCGTATATAATTTATTGTGTCACAGTAGCAGACAGAGGAGAGTAAACTCAAAAGCAGCTTTTCAAGGGTAAATCAACTTGCCGTAGCGCCAATAGTTCTCGTTTAGTATAGAATTCCTTAATTATGAGAACTTATATGCTTGCTCGATAGATGATATTTATGAATTGTTGAGTCGGGTGCTGCTGTAGCTTTCGGAGTAGATGGGGGTTCAAGTGTTGTCGATTCTGAAAGTGAGAAGTAAGGATTTGAGGAATTAAACCCGCCGACCCGAGTAACAGAGGAAATAACAACCCCACCATCCCTTTTCAATTGAACTGCCACTGAATAGCTTTAGTCACTCACTTACGCCTTAGAGCACTTGTTCTAGTCGGGGTTGTCCCTTGTCAAACAGTGAGTCTATCTGCGGAGTATCTCGATCAAGCATTAACCGCTACATTACATGGGCTATCTGAACTCCCTTAACAATAGACCTGAGCCTTTCTTTCGAGTCGCGGGGTCAACTCATATTATGGAAAATGACTCCATTAAGCCCCCAACAAGAGCTCCCTCAAACAGGACTCTTTTACGTGCTTACGTAGCCCGGCGAGCTTTTTATTGACGGAACCCTCCCCTCCGTAAGAGAAACAGTAAGCTAACGACATAATTCATAGTATTCCTGTCCTGTCTTCAACTAACGGGAGTTCACAAGGGAAATAATTATATACGAGAGTCTATCGTTCGGCAATAAAGTCATCAAACTACCAACTATGCTGCTTCTTTCTATTCAACAAGCGCTAGGCAAGAAAAGAGTAAGGCTCAGTATAGGGTTCGGCAGCTTACTTGCGCGCTTACTCAGAGGCAGAGGCAAAGGCGGAGGCATCCTTTCTTGTTGAAAAATCCTGACTTGCACCAATACAAAAAGAACAGAAGAAACTGTTGAAAGAGAATCCGCTAATCAATCTTATATTCCTATTGATGAAATTGGGTTATTCTCGAAGTAAGCATTAGCACTAAGTCTTGATCCGCCAAACGAAACTGAAGAAGCATCTCTCGAAACTGTAACTGGAACTGGCCTGGCCCCCTTGGATCTCAAGGAACTCAACTTTATTCCCCGACCGAACCTCCACTTAAGGAAAGGAACCGCTTGATGCTTCACCGGATCCGGCTTTTGACGCTTCTTATCCTGTAGTCGATCATGTCTTAAGGGAAGGTACTGGGTTTGTTACTTCTTTTCTCTCTTAATGCGTAGCCATCTGCGTTTCGAGATTACTTCTTACTTAATTATTAGATTCTTCTAGCTGCCGTTGAATCTCTATCTTACTACTCTTATGACTTTACTCTTCTATCTATCTTACGACTCTTATGACTTTACTCTTCTATCTTTTCTTCTATCATACTCAGCTAATTCCTCCGTTTCTGACCTTGGAGTTCCATTCTGACCCTATTCCACTCCATTCAGAAAGGAAGGAAAGGAAAGGAGCACCAGGTGAGTTACCGGGTACGATGTAGCGGATTCTAATAAGAGAAGATATTCATAGGGCCAGAATACTGAACTTGCTAGCGCATTGAATTCAGAAAGAAACTTGAAACATATGGCAAGCCCATACTCCTTTAGCGCTTTTAGCTCACTTTAGCAATGAAGAGCGTCAGGCAACTTTTTCCAAGTCCTTTTTCCGTTAGGGCGGCAGGGCAGCTAGTGTTCTTCACTCATCCCGGAATCTCACATCTCGATCTCTCTTTCCGCTACTAGAACTGAGCTGTATACGCTTCGATATCATCAAAAAGCACACTTAGAGTTGGGGGACCTTATTACTCTTACAAGAGCGGGAATAGGAATAGGAGAGATATTGACTTGACTCCCGAGATGCTTCTTATCCAGCAAAAGTAATGAAAAGCGGGAGAGTAATGAAAAGCAGAGCCATAATCCAATTCTCTATCCAGCCATAAGCATAAGGTAGATCGGCTTGCAACTCCTCCGATGCGAACGAAAGAAAAGAATTATGCATCATTCGCATATCTCAGTGGTCAAAGAAAGAATCTCTCAATTCCCTCTATCAGAATAAAGAAATAGAATGGAACAAAATAGGGATTGGAAAAGGCAGGAAGTAGAAATCTAGAAATAATAATATATATAGAAATCCAATAGAAATAGGGATTGGAAAAAGCAGGAAGCAGTGGTAAGGGTTCGAGGCTTTCCGGTATAGAAGAATGGGGCTCGACCTGAAGGAGTACATAATCTCGGGACTACCACCGGGACTACCACCCGGTATAGAAGAATGGGGCTCGACCTGAAGGAGTACTGCTTCTCGGGACTACCACCAGGCTTGCCTTCTTTAGAAAGACCTGAAGCCAACAATAAGGTTCAAGACATCAATTGCTTAAGAGTCTACAGAGTAATAGGACCTTACTCTGAAAGAACAGCCAAATCGAAATAAGCACCCTTCAAGTTAGCGAGTTCCGTTGCTTGTGAGTTTGGTCACTTTCTTATTCTATATGCAGCTACTTACAATTCAATTTCAGGTTTCTTTCACACCCAAAGAAGCGATAGAACACAAAACACAACTACTACGTGGATTCGCTAGCGACTACGGCCCCTACTTACTGAACTTCAATTAAAGCTCGCCACTACGTACAAAAGAATGGCTCATTCCTGCCGATATGAACCGACGACTACTAATTAAAAGTTGATTCGTTAGTGCCCTATTGCGTCTATATAGCCATAGAACAACATCGGTGTAGGCGTGGTTCTTTCTCGTATGGCCTCAACGCGTTGAAGACGAGTTCGACCAATCCCCAGCCCCACCCTAAGCGCAGATCCCTCTTTGCTTCATCTATCCTTAGCGCATCTGCTTAATTGAATCCCGCTTGCTTCTTCATGCGCATCCTTCCTTACTAATGAGGCAAAACTACCCAGCAGGCTCTCTCTCTATATAGATAGCTTCCAGGATCTCATCTCACGCGCGCAAGCACCAAACGCGGTTTTCGTTTTCGTATGATGATTGCTCGGGAACGCACCTACCTTCACGGCGAGTTCCTTCATAACCAGTGTGTCTTTATCCACTCGCCCGGTGTCACGACTAAGCTCTACTCGGATGCTTTCTCAATCATCTGACGCCACAACATCCTTCTTTTTTCTCATACGGGAAGGCTCCCCCAGCTACAAGAATCCCAGCCCACTCGCAGCTTCAAGTAAAACAAACCACTCGATGCTCTCTCGCAAGCAATCAATATTAGTCTCTATAAGTCTTAGTGCTACGAAGCTTTTTAGAGACTCCTTTCACACCTTGTATGCATACGGGATTTTCTGCTTTTATTTACCTTGTTATGTGATGCCTGATTTGTATGCAAGGGTACATCATATTTGACTCACTATATTTCAATAAAGGCAGAGGAGGAACGAAGTCACTCGACAAAAGTCAAGGTAGAGTGGAGATATGGAACATTTTGCCAATATTCAAGCGCTATGGCCATTGAGAAATGTTGGACACGCGGTCCGTCCTCAGTCCAATCTTGATACCGCAGATTATTGGAAGGGGCCTATACCTTTGGAGGATCATAGATCTCATAGAGTAGCAGGGAACAAGCCAGCCACTAGTAGTCCGGAATTCGCTGGAGCAAGGCCTTACTCAATTCACAATCCTAATCGGCACCAAAAGGCCTCAATTCTCTTACTCTTTTCTTGTTCTGTTTGTTTACTGGAATATTCTATACTATATAGACAGACAGGATTTCATTCTCTTTACTTTGTTGACTTCAGATCAACTGGGACCCATAATTGGCACCCACATCTATCCAATATCTATTATATTCTACCATAATTGGCACCCACATCTCTTATAGCGACACCCCCACCAGTTCTAGTTAGACGCTTGAAAAGCCCCTGCTCACTTACATTTCTCTTCCACCGCACAGTTGATTGAAGAGGATGGGAAGACCAGAGAGGCTGCATATGGGTGTCTGCTTTCTTTACCTAAATGAGTTTGGGATGAATGCACTACTGAAGACATTAGTGGTAAGGTTGGGCTGAGTCCGGTATTCCTGTTTTGGGGATACAGACCCACCGATATTCTTTTTAGGAACCGAACCCACCGGTACAGTGCTTAAGAGCAGCAAGCAGCTGACTGAAAGCGCTTACCTTGAATAAAACGATTGATTGTTATTGTTGCAAGAAATGCACGGAATCAAGAAACAAAGAATAAGCGCAAAGCGCCCCGAGGCTCATGTGTTCTTTTTCTCTACAGAACTTGGTCTGTCTCTTATAGGCTTTTCTTTGATCATAGTACCGCCTTAGAACAGTCGACGGCTTTCCTATCAGTGCTAACTTCAACGACGTAATTAATAGTAATTTCCGCTTGGCCACTTAAGGGTTCGCATCGAGATAGAAGAGGTTCAGATTGATTCAATCTACCTTTCGCTGGCTTACTTCACTCAAATAGAATGGCCGTAAGTGACTTCGATAGGGCTATTGCCTTTTCGAAAGAGATGGAACTCTCACTCGAAGGAATGAAAAACCAGTGTAGTACCCGGACAGGAGCCAAGCAAGCGTAAGGTCAATTTGAGTGTTCGAATAAGTTAGCGGAGTAAGAAAAGAAAGCAGGAAGTCAGATATGAGAATTTCGATATAAGGTCGGGTAGAAAGGGCGGCAGAAAGAAGTTCCCCTTAAGCAGCGACAAAGAGCATCGAGTTCAATGTTCAGTGACTTTCGTATGCTATGCTTATATGTTTTATGCAAAAGAGAACAATTCAGATTAATCACTTAGATCTATTATAGAGAGAACAAGCAATCTTCATGACTCAGGAAGCGTCGAGTGAGTTGTGCTGGAGCTTTCAATAAACACTTTCAATACAGAATAGAGGTTCAGCCTCCCCCCCCACAGGACAGAAACGCTCGACTGTGGCACAATTAGTTCCAATTCTTCCAGCATCGGTTTTAGGTTCGTTTGTTTGTATGGGTGGAAAGAATCCGTAGCTATGGAATCTAATCTGGTTAACAAAGTATTGCTTCCAATCAAAAACTCCTAAAAGAAGTGGCTATACAATATCAAGTGGAAGTCTCTCGTCACATATCAAGTCGAAGAAGCGAGGGACGAAAGAGTTACATGAGATCAAAAGCCAAGAGAACTCTTTGCCGGGCCCGAGATTCAAATGAGAAATCTCCCTGCCCCGAGTCCAGTCAGGAGTCAGCAGCGCTTTTCGTTTCGTAAGCTCACCTTTCCTTTATTTCTGAATCAAATGATCAATTGAAGTCAGAGAGTTATTTAGGAAGCCAATGCTGCTGTGAGTTTAGATAATTGGGGGTTCAGTCTCAATTTCGTTGTCTGTCTTGCTAAGCTAAGTGAGCCAGTAAGGAGTCAAATAATAAGTGTATTTTACTCTACTCTATTATGGAATAGGAAGAAAGAAAAGAGAGACTCACTCTTCTCGTACCAAAGACAGGTGCGGAACTGGGGAGAAAGGATTGGGGAATAGAGTAAGGCCTTTGCTCCTTGAATAGAAGCCCGAGTCCAGAGCTACAGGAGTTACAGAAGCAACAAGCAATGTCCGTTTTCAAGCTATTCTCACTACTCTGCAACCCGTGGGGAGTCTTAGTTGTGCGTCAGTTAGCTTCCGGGGTGACTCATTCCAGAAGCCACTCGGGCCATCATCCCGCTACTCAACTCAAAAGAAAGGACCGGCACTGGGAGAAAGCCAGAGCAGAGTCTTTAACAATAGAATAGGAATACAGCCTAGCGAGCGCCAGTTTTAAACACGAAAGCCTAGGTCATTGTAGACATTGGCAGAGCGCAAGAGGGGATTGGGAACCTTCGAGACAGAAGCTTAAGAGTTAGAGTCTCACGAGTGGCAGGCGCATAGTAAGTCGTTGGGTTACCCGGTGCTTTTCTCGATACGATTAAGTCGCACTTGGTGGAATGAGATAAAGATGAGTAAGTCGCACTTTTAGAATGAGATAAAGCCAATCGAATAAGAAAAGTAAGCTGCTACTGAACGAGTTCCGAGTAAGGCATTAAAGGCAATAGAGCAAAGATCTGGATCAGCAACTAAAGTCTCATTAGGCGCTAGCGTATTCTCTCATTCTCAATGGTATCCGATCCGTCTTGGTAGCGCGTATTGGTGTTAATAGCAAAGATCCGGGGATCCCCTAGCCATTCTTCTACTATATGAGCTTATACTATTGAGCTTATACTATTTCCACTATTGAGCTTATACTATTTCGTTTTCTTCTTTACTCTTCTTGTTTGTATGGGTATGCTTGCCGGGGCGCTCCCTGAGTCTTTTGTCTAATAATCTAATACTTTTGGTAAGGGGTGGTTTTCTTATAAAATGGAGTAGAAGAGCCAAACTCATAAGTCAGACTTCAAACAAGGAGAGGCTGCTCTGTTACGTTAAATAAAAGGAGAGGCTGCTCTGTCTGTTAGCGGCTTCTTAGTGGTTGCTTGTTCTGTGTAGATGTCATTTCAGATCCACTACTTCTGATGCATAGCTACGAGCTACTGGATCCACGAGAGAATCAATTCATTCTTAAGCTTACAATACAGAAACGATATCCTTACTTTCCTGTTTTCTTCTTCAAGAACTTATCCCGTGTTGAGAGTTTCTCTCTTCTACTTATGGTTGTTATACCGGTGCGTGAACGGGAGCTGTAAGATTAGATGCGGATATCCGTTAGTCAAGTCTAAGCTTATGAGTTCAGGTATTAGAAGCTTTAGTTCGAGTCTGTTAGCATGACATTCCATTCTTATTGTTATTGATTTGATTCTCTTTCTTACCGTTGAGTTGGATTACCCACAGAGTATATAGTCTTATCGGGCACTTTTCGATTCTCTCTTTTGAGTGGAAGTCCTTGAGTGACTTGTCTGTGCTACTGAGTTAGATTCTTCCCTGGGCCCGGGACTACCCATCCTGTTACTTATCAGGACAATTATCTTATCAGGACAATTATCTTCTCAGGACAATTATCTTCTCAGGACAATTATCTTCTCAGGACAATTATCTTCTCAGGACAATTATCTTCTCAGGACAATTATCTTCTCAGGACAATTATCTTCTCAGGACAATTATCTTCTCAGGACAATTATCTTCTCAGGACAATTATCTTCTCAGGACAATTATCTTCTCAGGACAATTATCTTCTCAGGACAATTATCTTCTCAGGACAATTATCTTCTCAGGACAATTATCTTCTCAGGACAATTATCTTCTCAGGACAATTATCTTCTCAGGACAATTATCTTCTCAGGACAATTATCTTCTCAGGACAATTATCTTCTCAGGACAATTATCTTCTCAGGACAATTATCTTCTCAGGACAATTATCTTCTCAGGACAATTATCTTCTCAGGACAATTATCTTCTCAGGACAATTATCTTCTCAGGACAATTATCTTCTCAGGACAATTATCTTCTCAGGACAATTATCTTCTCAGGACAATTATCTTCTCAGGACAATTATCTTCTCAGGACAATTATCTTCTCAGGACAATTATCTTCTCAGGACAATTATCTTCTCAGGACAATTATCTTCTCAGGACAATTATCTTCTCAGGACAATTATCTTCTCAGGACAATTATCTTCTCAGGACAATTATCTTCTCAGGACAATTATCTTCTCAGGACAATTATCTTCTCAGGACAATTATCTTCTCAGGACAATTATCTTCTCAGGACAATTATCTTCTCAGGACAATTATCTTCTCAGGACAATTATCTTCTCAGGACAATTATCTTCTCAGGACAATTATCTTCTCAGGACAATTATCTTCTCAGGACAATTATCTTCTCAGGACAATTATCTTCTCAGGACAATTATCTTCTCAGGACAATTATCTTCTCAGGACAATTATCTTCTCAGGACAATTATCTTCTCAGGACAATTATCTTCTCAGGACAATTATCTTCTCAGGACAATTATCTTCTCAGGACAATTATCTTCTCAGGACAATTATCTTCTCAGGACAATTATCTTCTCAGGACAATTATCTTCTCAGGACAATTATCTTCTCAGGACAATTATCTTCTCAGGACAATTATCTTCTCAGGACAATTATCTTCTCAGGACAATTATCTTCTCAGGACAATTATCTTCTCAGGACAATTATCTTCTCAGGACAATTATCTTCTCAGGACAATTATCTTCTCAGGACAATTATCTTCTCAGGACAATTATCTTCTCAGGACAATTATCTTCTCAGGACAATTATCTTCTCAGGACAATTATCTTCTCAGGACAATTATCTTCTCAGGACAATTATCTTCTCAGGACAATTATCTTCTCAGGACAATTATCTTCTCAGGACAATTATCTTCTCAGGACAATTATCTTCTCAGGACAATTATCTTCTCAGGACAATTATCTTCTCAGGACAATTATCTTCTCAGGACAATTATCTTCTCAGGACAATTATCTTCTCAGGACAATTATCTTCTCAGGACAATTATCTTCTCAGGACAATTATCTTCTCAGGACAATTATCTTCTCAGGACAATTATCTTCTCAGGACAATTATCTTCTCAGGACAATTATCTTCTCAGGACAATTATCTTCTCAGGACAATTATCTTCTCAGGACAATTATCTTCTCAGGACAATTATCTTCTCAGGACAATTATCTTCTCAGGACAATTATCTTCTCAGGACAATTATCTTCTCAGGACAATTATCTTCTCAGGACAATTATCTTCTCAGGACAATTATCTTCTCAGGACAATTATCTTCTCAGGACAATTATCTTCTCAGGACAATTATCTTCTCAGGACAATTATCTTCTCAGGACAATTATCTTCTCAGGACAATTATCTTCACCAGCACCAACAGCGATAAAGGGAAATGCAAAATCACTCGCCGTTTTTCAGCCTAATTCCCTTAATAAAACACTACCAAAATCGAATCAATTATTATATACAAAAACAGATTCCTACTATCGGTGAAAAGAATCATGAAACTAAGTAGTAACCTGAATAAGGCATTGAAGAATAGAAGAAAAGGAAATAAGACTTTACTAAGTAGGGGCAGGCTTAGCAAGTGTGGTGTAGGTGTCGGGAATGAAACACAGAATGGAGGATACCCCCCACCGGGATGAAACTCAAACGTTACTTTACTTTATAACTGGACATTCTCCTCCTGCTGCTGACAATGCCGGAACTCCCCTTTATGAACCGCTCACTCCAGACTCTCCGGACTTAGAGTTAGAGCCAATAACTTCATCCTACTATAGAATATAATGCAACTTGCACAGGAACAGAATGAGCTCTTGAATGGATACTTCTGACACACATACTTAGGTGGCAAAGAAAATAGATGGGTATGGGTTGTTTCTACTCGTATTGAGTACACCTCGATAGGCTATCCTCACTCCCTTAACAGACTAGGATCGATAGGCTATCCTCACTCCCTTAACAGACTAGGATCGATAGGCTATCCTCACTCCCTTAACAGACTAGGATCGATAGGCTATCCTCACTCCCTTAACAGACTAGGATCGATAGGCTATCCTCACTCCCTTAACAGACTAGGATCGATAGGCTATCCTCACTCCCTTAACAGACTAGGATCGATAGGCTATCCTCACTCCCTTAACAGACTAGGATCGATAGGCTATCCTCACTCCCTTAACAGACTAGGATCGATAGGCTATCCTCACTCCCTTAACAGACTAGGATCGATAGGCTATCCTCACTCCCTTAACAGACTAGGATCGATAGGCTATCCTCACTCCCTTAACAGACTAGGATCGATAGGCTATCCTCACTCCCTTAACAGACTAGGATCGATAGGCTATCCTCACTCCCTTAACAGACTAGGATCGATAGGCTATCCTCACTCCCTTAACAGACTAGGATCGATAGGCTATCCTCACTCCCTTAACAGACTAGGATCGATAGGCTATCCTCACTCCCTTAACAGACTAGGATCGATAGGCTATCCTCACTCCCTTAACAGACTAGGATCGATAGGCTATCCTCACTCCCTTAACAGACTAGGATCGATAGGCTATCCTCACTCCCTTAACAGACTAGGATCGATAGGCTATCCTCACTCCCTTAACAGACTAGGATCGATAGGCTATCCTCACTCCCTTAACAGACTAGGATCGATAGGCTATCCTCACTCCCTTAACAGACTAGGATCGATAGGCTATCCTCACTCCCTTAACAGACTAGGATCGATAGGCTATCCTCACTCCCTTAACAGACTAGGATCGATAGGCTATCCTCACTCCCTTAACAGACTAGGATCGATAGGCTATCCTCACTCCCTTAACAGACTAGGATCGATAGGCTATCCTCACTCCCTTAACAGACTAGGATCGATAGGCTATCCTCACTCCCTTAACAGACTAGGATCGATAGGCTATCCTCACTCCCTTAACAGACTAGGATCGATAGGCTATCCTCACTCCCTTAACAGACTAGGATCGATAGGCTATCCTCACTCCCTTAACAGACTAGGATCGATAGGCTATCCTCACTCCCTTAACAGACTAGGATCGATAGGCTATCCTCACTCCCTTAACAGACTAGGATCGATAGGCTATCCTCACTCCCTTAACAGACTAGGATCGATAGGCTATCCTCACTCCCTTAACAGACTAGGATCGATAGGCTATCCTCACTCCCTTAACAGACTAGGATCGATAGGCTATCCTCACTCCCTTAACAGACTAGGATCGATAGGCTATCCTCACTCCCTTAACAGACTAGGATCGATAGGCTATCCTCACTCCCTTAACAGACTAGGATCGATAGGCTATCCTCACTCCCTTAACAGACTAGGATCGATAGGCTATCCTCACTCCCTTAACAGACTAGGATCGATAGGCTATCCTCACTCCCTTAACAGACTAGGATCGATAGGCTATCCTCACTCCCTTAACAGACTAGGATCGATAGGCTATCCTCACTCCCTTAACAGACTAGGATCGATAGGCTATCCTCACTCCCTTAACAGACTAGGATCGATAGGCTATCCTCACTCCCTTAACAGACTAGGATCGATAGGCTATCCTCACTCCCTTAACAGACTAGGATCGATAGGCTATCCTCACTCCCTTAACAGACTAGGATCGATAGGCTATCCTCACTCCCTTAACAGACTAGGATCGATAGGCTATCCTCACTCCCTTAACAGACTAGGATCGATAGGCTATCCTCACTCCCTTAACAGACTAGGATCGATAGGCTATCCTCACTCCCTTAACAGACTAGGATCGATAGGCTATCCTCACTCCCTTAACAGACTAGGATCGATAGGCTATCCTCACTCCCTTAACATGGGCGAAGCATTAAAGGAGAGGGAAAGAGTAAGTCTGCAAGCGAGTATTTCACCTAAATGACTTACACAATACATAATAATGGCTCAGATCCCGAGTTGCCGCATTAATCATCTGAAACGTTAAACGTCAACTTGGAATGGCTCCTAGCTTGCTTTTGGACAAGTAGCGGAATCTTTTCAATCTGCCCCCAGGCCGAGAACTGCGTATCCATCTGATGGCAGGACTTCCAGTGTAGGCTAGGCGAAAACTCAATCAATCCAATCTAAGCTTTTTTCTATATCATTTTGGACATCGGTTAAGACTAAAAGAAAGAGAGAATCTTCCGAACCAGCTAACAGACCTACTACATGAGATTTATCATTCGGATCTTTCTTTGAAAGTGATGAAAAATCCCGTATAGACCCCTAAACATTAAGGACATGTAATCCATCGTGCCATCTCCGCGTAGAAAAGTTCCTATGTTCAGTTATGAGAGAAGGCGTCGATGTCAAGTTTCTATTTCTATTTCTTCTATGGTTCTTCGATTCCATACTAGATCCTGGGAACAATCTATTTCCGTAAGATCCATTTGTTTATTGTTCAGGAACGGAACTTTGAGTGGTGGGGCAAATAACTATGTAGACTTCATCCGAAGCGGTTGTTCTCTCTGCTTATCTCTTTCTGAGAATCAATTCCTTGACTCTAAGAGGGGACCTGCGAAAGGTATCGAGACAGGGTCAGTAAGGCTCTTCAAGTAATTCCATTGTGTGCTTGTCCCGGCGAACAAAGTCTATCAGTGGGTTCGGCCTTGAAAGATAGAGGCGAACAAGGAATTGGAATTCTCCGAGTTGGTATGGTTCACCGAAGATGTTATAGCATGGTTCGTTCACACGGTTGTTTTCGTGCATTCCTACATTAACTACTTTCCTCTTTCAGTATGGGATTGGCTTTTCAAGATAAGTGTCTCAATAGATAAGTTTCTGAACACTAAATATAGGGCTCATAGCAGCGGGTAATTCTTTTTGAGGCGTCTCTTGATCTGGAAAAGTCCATAGGGGCGGTGGCATGGAAGGCCATATTCCACATTTTGTAATGGAATTATTCTAGTTGGTTGAATAAACTCTTTCTTTTGCTTTGGCCCGCTAAGCCTGTTTCAGACGAATAAATCGGGGTAGGTTTTTTAGCAACCGTGTAACTCACTCATACTCATTTGAGGACAGGTAGGGTAGCATGGACTACTTGCGAGTCCGGAATTGGATTTCGATTCCTATGGGCGAGTTCCGCTACTAACAACCAAATCTCTTGATAGTTATTGTTGAATAGTTTATGAACAATAATGGGTCAACACTCATCAGAGAATATATTAATAGAAAGAGATTCTTAATGCGCATAGCGTAAGGAGCTGAGCTGTTGTAATGAAATTCTCGTGAACAGTGTAGACAGGTGCACCAATATCCAAATACGGGGTTGATGCAACTTGGAATTGATGATTCGGATTCTCACCTTGGCAAGGAGGGAGAAGTGTTAGAAGCCTGTCAATATAGGTATTGTTCTCATATTACTTGCCGCCATAGGGCTAATTTCCTACAGAATGAATGGTAAATATCCGCCTAGAGGCTTCCTTACAAATACTAAGCTTTCCACTTTAAGGTGCGTAGCGCTTACCTTAGGGGAGGGAATAGCCTTGAAGTCCACTAGCTTAAATTCCATAGCTAAATAAAAACATTTTCTCTTAAGCAGACAGCCATTCATTAATCCTAGATCAGACACTGGGCAATAGAACGCTGTTAGTTCCTTTCCAAATTCCCACTGTTTGTTTTTTCAGTCCTTCTTCTACCCATTCACCATCACGATCTACAAAAGGGCAAGTCGCTTGATTGGTTCAAATCCCATTCGTGAGATAAGAAGAATCTTTACCTGGGCATGGCACTAATGTCTACTCAGATTCATTGCTCACTTTTTTTGATTGAAGATACTAAAAAAATGATTCTTAACATAGTCAGCAGTCAAACATAGAGGGTGAGTGGTAATAAAGACAAAGATGTAGTTCTCGAGTGTATCCTACAGAGAGTCATTCTCTTTAACTGCTGATTCGCCATTTGACCAGACTTTCCGTTTCAATTCACATTCCCCTACAAAGGATTCTTATTCTCTTGCGAAACCTCACTTGATACGTTGAGCCCGATGAGTACTTTTTACGAGTTCCAGTTATGTTGAATCTGCAATTCCATCAGTAGTTGGCGAAAGGTTCAAGTAAAGCTGGGTAATAGTATTTCTCTTTCTCCTGCTATCCGCAAGTACTGGGTAAGACTCTTTTTATACCCGGAACCTAGGAAACTAAGAAACTGGCTCTTCCCCCGCTTCGCCCATGAACTGCCTTCTTTCTTTGCTGCACGAAAATCAAAAGAAGCATCGACTGTGTGCGGGAGGAGAAGTGTTAGAAGCCTGTCAATATAGGTATTGTTCTCATATTACTTGCCGCCATAGGGCTAATTTCCTACAGAATGAATGGTAAATATCCGCCTAGAGGCTTCCTTACAAATACTAAGCTTTCCACTTTAAGGTGCGTAGCGCTTACCTTAGGGGAGGGAATAGCCTTGAAGTCCACTAGCTTAAATTCCATAGCTAAATAAAAACATTTTCTCTTAAGCAGACAGCCATTCATTAATCCTAGATCAGACACTGGGCAATAGAACGCTGTTAGTTCCTAATTCCGGGCAATAGAACGCTGTTAGTTCCTTTCCAAATTCCCACTGTTTGTTTTTTCAGTCCTTCTTCTACCCATTCACCATCACGATCTACAAAAGGGCAAGTCGCTTGATTGGTTCAAATCCCATTCGTGAGATAAGAAGAATCTTTACCTGGGCATGGCACTAATGTCTACTCAGATTCATTGCTCACTTTTTTTGATTGAAGATACTAAAAAAATGATTCTTAACATAGTCAGCAGTCAAACATAGAAAGTACGAAAATGAATAAAGGCTTGAAGCACCTTTCCCTACGACCTCATTTGGAAAACAAGGAAGAAGGGCAGGCAATAGACTAATAAGAAAAGACCGTTCTTAAGATAGCTTGACTTGGGATTTCCAATCAAATGAAACTGAAGTTCTATCCCGCCTTTATCTAAGAAAGCCTGAACTTTCGGTGAATAGTAGAATAAAGCCTGAACTTTCGGTGAATAGTAATAGTAATTAGTCTTCACCGGTTCCGGTGGCATCTTGATTTCTGTCTTTTTGAAGGATCCTCCTGATGAATCTGGTCTTATCTAAAGAGGGGCGAGTTGACTGGTAGAACAAGGTCCCTAGCCTCCCGGCCTAAGATGGGACATAAAAGGTCTTCCGGTCTTGCACAACCGATACCTCGGTTCATATATTTGAGTAGCCCATCAGGAGTGTGCATCGTCTGAACCGGGAATAATTCCATTTCTAGAAGTTCCCTCTCGTATGTAACCTGACTCACTTATTGCTTTGGACGACTAAGTCAGCTCGGCTTCTATTTATTCTTTCTTAATATGATGAACTTCCGACGTGGAGCACACTTGACCCTGTGTGTCATTTCACTTCATGTATGATCGAGGAATACCGACTATTATTCCGCCTTGCTTGTAGGTAGGGTAGTTGTTGAATTACTCCAATTGACTAGCTAACCTGCCGTTCCCGAACACAGGACAAAGATCTTCAAGCAGAAAAGCGACCACTCCACTAACGAAGCTATTCAAAATCCCGGTAAAACGGAAAAGTTGAATGAGAATCCGGCCCCTCAGGAGGGAAAACTCCAATGCTATCAAAAAACACGGGGCCAAGTAACTCGTTACGCGGCAGGGAGTTCCGGAAAAAATCTTAGATTTGGATCGGTCTATTAAGGGGCCAAGTCACTACTAACGTGACGACCAAGCAACGGCGCAAGTCCGCTGCGCGGTAGCAACAATAATAGGGATAACGAGTTGTTACCAAGTCCTGCTTTTGGGAGCTCAGACTTCACGTCCAAAAAACACGGGAAAACGTGAAAATCGAGGATCGATCTGGTCATCTATTAAGGGAATTGACTTGGCTACGAAAAAACACGGTAAAACGGAAAAAATCTTACTTTTGGACCGAGCTATTAAGGAAAATCCGGTTGCTACCCAAAAACACGGGAACTAGACTCCTGCCGCGCAACATTAGTAGTTGCTTGCCTGTCCCAAATTCTGTGTTTTTTCTCGGGCTATTAGGGAAAATGAGGTCACTGCCAAAAAACACGGGTTTTGGTGAGCCATGAATAGTGGTTGACTCTACCTCTGCTCTGGTGGGTAACTCATGCTTTCGTGTGCTCCTCTTTCCTTTAAGAATGGAGTGGAAGGGTTTCAGTTTGACTCCTGGGTTTGTCTTAATGAGTTCGTTAACTCTACTACCCTGAACATAATGCAAGCCAATCAATCACCTCTCTTACAGACAACAAGGGAAGCAGTTACAGCTTGTCCCGATGGAGCTCTTAGTGGTGTAGTGAGTTATTGCGCGAGGAAAGTAACACCGCCGGACTTGGTGGGAAGAAACATAATCCGGGGAGTCGGAAACAGAATTGAAGTAAGTATAAGACTCTCTAGCTCTAGTTCAAGTAATAGTAGCGCATTATAAACTAGGTAAGTCGCAGATATAAGAAAGGGTACTCTCTCGCTCTAGTATAAGATCCTAGGGAAGTATAAGACATAGAATAGGGGCCGGGCCAAGCACCAGAGGATAGTTCTTGTTGCCGAACACTAGCGGCCCTTGTGTTGGTTCTTTAAATCGAGTTCGGGTCGGGGTGAACTCCAAGAGTGGGGGCGGTCTTAAACTCTGCCAGAGGCCTAGTTGCAAGACAAGATCTGAGGATAGGTATAGGAGAAAGAGTGAAGCAAGTGAGAATTCCGTCAGGGTATAAGCGCCAGAAAACCATAACATATGAGTGAAGTTCCAAGAAAGTATACAAGATCTTATGCTGTATCCGGAGTAGGAATAGGGAACAAGATCTGATACGGGATCTGGTGAGGCATAAGCGATATATGGAGTTGGAGCTGTATCTTCACAGTATGAGAATAAACGCTATCTTAAGCGGGAAGTGGTTCTTAACGTGTAGTTCGGGCTAGAGAGGTTCGGGAGATAGTAAAGTGAAGAGAAAGATTCCATTACTGTTTCCCTTGGCGCAAGAATACAAAGTGGATGTCTAGCTAAATGAGAACCAGATTCCAGTACAGTATAGTTTTGTCAACAAGATCAGAAGCGTTAGATCATCGGCAGAAGAAGGAGGTGATTCTGTTCGAGTATAAAGAAGCTGTTTCCAGAGAAGATACCGTTAAAGCAGTAAACGAAGCGGGAAGGAAAGGTTCGGTGGGGCGCTAAGCAACCAGATGTTGTGCTAAGTGGAGTTGCGCTTAAGGTTCCGTTCATTCTTTTACTTGTGCTAATGGAAAGGGAGTGAGTTGAAATTCCTACGCGTGCATTAATTGATGTTTGAGTTGACAAGTTCGCTCAAAAGATCCGTAGTTGTTGACTCGGCTAAAGGGATAGTTTAGGTTCCAGTACTTCACTCTTTCCCGACTTCTTATATGAAAGTAAGAATGAAGGTATAGTTGCAAGAGGCTCAATTAGTACCTCCCAAGGAATAATCAAGGAATAGCAGCCAAGCAACAGGACTGCTGTGCCAGTGGTTTCATTAGTCGTAGCTTGCCGGTGAGTGACTGGGTTGGCGATCGGTCCCTTAGTTACAGGTAGTTAGTGAATTCTGATCTTAGTACTAGATGCTTGGTTCGGTTTCATCCCTAGTTTAGTGTTCTCTGAAGTTGACAAGTAGTAGTCCTGTGAGAGTGATAGTGGAATCCCAACTAGTAATAGAGTAGTTGAATCCCCTTCATTAGTAGGTTCATCCTAAGTTTCATATCCCTTGTTGAATCTGTGTTTGATGCCAGAGGTAGATTAGAGTCAAGCTTATAAGAGCCTGTTTTCCTCTTTGGTCCGCAAGCCCAGGTAATAGAGTAGTTGAATCCCCTTCATTAGTAGGTTCATCCTAAGTTTCATATCCCTTGTTGAATCTGTGTTTGATGCCAGAGGTAGATTAGAGTCAAGCTTATAAGAGCCTGTTTTCCTCTTTGGTCCGCAAGCCCAGGTGTCAGCCTCAGGTAGTGGAATGATTTGTTGACTTCAACTGGTGCGTGCCTAGTATGGGGTAGTTCGAGGTCAAAAAAGTGGAAAGGGGAGTTTCCAGTTTTACCTGCTCGTTAAGTCTAGGATAGGATCCAATCAAACTAGTAGTAGTCCCGAAACTTACTATAAGGGCCTCTGTAGTAACAGAATGCAGCTAGTAAGTAAGGGTATCAAAGGTATTAATTCACCTGTCTGAGGGAAGTCTCAAGGAACAAGGGCCAAGAAACTATTAGCCATCTCACTTTATATAGTAAAACTGATTCAACAGACAATCTCTCTTCTCTGGCAACTAGGGATGAAACTCAGAATTAAACAAGTCAGTCAAAGAATTCAACTCAAAAAGAAAGAGCTTGTTGAAAGAAGTATTAGTAGTAGTCCTGTAGTAAGCCCCTACTTATTAAGGCTTCCCCGAAGCCAGTTATGAAAGTGGAGTGATTGCCCAAACTAGTAGTAGTCCCGAAACTTACTATAAGGGCCTCTGTAGTAACAGAATGCAGCTAGTAAGTAAGGGTATCAAAGGTATTAATTCACCTGTCTGAGGGAAGTCTCAAGGAACAAGGGCCAAGAAACTATTAGCCATCTCACTTTATATAGTAAAACTGATTCAACAGACAATCTCTCTTCTCTGGCAACTAGGGATGAAACTCAGAATTAAACAAGTCAGTCAAAGAATTCAACTCAAAAAGAAAGAGCTTGTTGAAAGAAGTATTAGTAGTAGTCCTGTAGTAAGCCCCTACTTATTAAGGCTTCCCCGAAGCCAGTTATGAAAGTGGAGTGATTGCCCAAACTAGTAGTAGTCCCGAAACTTACTATAAGGGCCTCTGTAGTAACAGAATGCAGCTAGTAAGTAAGGGTATCAAAGGTATTAATTCACCTGTCTGAGGGAAGTCTCAAGGAACAAGGGCCAAGAAACTATTAGCCATCTCACTTTATATAGTAAAACTGATTCAACAGACAATCTCTCTTCTCTGGCAACTAGGGATGAAACTCAGAATTAAACAAGTCAGTCAAAGAATTCAACTCAAAAAGAAAGAGCTTGTTGAAAGAAGTATTAGTAGTAGTCCTGTAGTAAGCCCCTACTTATTA